>JAHZND010004323.1:0-11728 GCA_027744115.1 Acrocyrtus sp. NNG-2020 | reverse complement strand
GAAAAAACTTGAATATGTTTGCCAGATGGCTGCTTGCTTGCCTAAAACAGAGCAACAGAGTAAAAACTGTAAAATAGATTGGGCTACGGCTACCCAACTACCCAACTCATCATCCCATATTACCGCTTTTCTTTAGATATTGTAGTTATTTATAGTATAGGAAAATAGGAATGAATATTAGTGAAATTTTTAAGTGAACTGCCTATCATTACCAGATACCTTTTTCAGGATTATTTTATGATTTTCTAATAAATGAAGTTGATTTTTAAAAGTAAATGGAAAAGCGAAAAGCACTCTTTTCATTCAGCGCTATCGTGCGTGCCTCATTTCATGAAATTAAATAGCAATTTGCAATTCCGCTTTGTAAAACTTACAAAAGAAATGTCTACAAAACGGGGGATTTCTAAAGAACTACAGAATTATTTTATATAGCTGAAAACACATTTTACACAGCTAAAATCTCCTTCTGACAGACAGTTCCCTCCCACCCACCTAGAGAACTTTTCACTTATTCGAATTCACTTTTCCATTTCTGTTGACTCTTGACAAAATCCAAAAATTCACTTAATTTTCATTCTTTTTGCCTTTGTTGGAGAGCTCATTCATACAGTCCGATTTTATTTCATTTTTTGTCACAGCCTATTTGGCTCATAGCAAGCTGCTCTACAAAAATCATCTTTTAAGCATCGGCACTTGACTTTTCTAAGCTTTCCTGATGATTATCCCAGCTCACAGCCGTTCCTCAGCGTTTTTTACGCTGATTCGACTTGGAGCGTACACTGCATAAACTTTTTTTTAACTCCTTCTTAAGGCAGGGCTATCCCCATCATGATAGCGAAAAGGTCTACAAAAAATGTGTGATGTACTCTCATGAGCAGAGATGACGATATAACAAGAATGCATGCCCAGGAAAGGTAGACTGAATCTAGTTCCCGCTATTGATTTGTTCCAAGTAAAAAACTTTACATGTTTCATGTGTTTTGCTCCCACATACTTTTTTTCTGCACCTGCAGCAGTCGCTCATATACTAACCCGTCGCCTATTCATATACAGATCTCCCAATCCCAAAAAAAACTTTTCGTAAAAAAAATATTTGTGCTGCAGTGATATGTGATAAGAGTAATAATAACAGCCCTGCCGTTAGTTGTGTAGTGATCAGTTATCCAGTTTTCCAGTAAACCTAATTTCCTGTATTTGATTATCCCTGTGGAAGGAAAAAATATATTTATTTGATGTGTGCAAATATTAATATCCAACCATAATAATATCGAATTAGTTCCTGTTCCTGAATTACTTCGGATAAGATGAGATAAAGTAAACTGATAAGAGTCTACTGAGAAGAGGGTGATTTGGGAGTGAGCCGATAAGGCCGTACGTCCGATATTGGGTGTGTGTGTGGAGGTGCTTATGTGACAGAATAATGCAAGACTCGACGAAGAAACTGATTCCAATATTTCTAGTCGGTTACAACTTGTTTGCATTAAACTCTCTTAAACACTTCGCCATCCGGGACTATGAGTATGTCACCCTGAAACAGTTACCTTCGGAGATAAGCGTTCATCTGAGCCGTACCGATGAGCACTATGAAGGAACGATGCCTTACTGTCCCCCCATTATTCAGTATAACGGTAGGGCGTGGGCGCAGCTCAAACATTCCAACAGCTTTTGGAGGGACGATAACATAGAATTCGATGAAAAAGTTATAGCCCAGCGGTTCGGATTAGAGAAGTCTGGGGGCTGGTGGAAACCGACTAACTGCAATCCGGTACATAATGTGACCATTGTGGTGCCCTTTCGAGATCGGATTTCTCAGCTAAGAAAGTTTCTCCTTCATATCCACACATTTCTGCAGCTACAAATGATTCAGTACAAAATTGTGGTGGTGGAGCAAGTCGATGAGAAACCGTTCAATCGTGGCAAGCTACTAAATATCGGGTTTGCCGAGTCCATTAAAACCTCGCCAACTCACTGTTACATTTTCCACGATGTAGATTTACTCCCTGAAAATATCAGAAATACGTATGGCTGCACTCACCATCCACGCCATATGAGTGCCGCCGTTAATTCTTTCAGGTTTGCAATTTGAAAATTTAAATAAGAAATTCTACACGAATCATTTTCTGCTGGTCGCTTTCAGCTTCTCTAATTTCATCGTAACTAATATCAATCATCGATTTAACTAATCCGTCTAAGCCTGCTTCATTTGCGAGTTCACATTTTATTACTTCCGGCTTGTCACTGCATTAATTGGCTCTGGCTCCAAGTCTTGGAACGTTTTAACAATAAAAAAAAATTTTGATGGCACAAGTCTAAAAAGGGACATCGCATTGTGCAGTAAAAATGGACTCGTACGAATTGTCCATTTTTTGCGAATTTTTGTTGGTCGTGTCGTTTTTTTCTTTGATTATAGACGCTAACGCTTGATTGGAATTGGAATAGCTTCTCCAAACTGACATTTTTATTCGCTATAATCTCCGCTATAACTTTTTTGCTTATTTGCTCATTCATCGGCGCCGGCGGTAGAAGGTTTATTTTTGGCATCATTTATTATTCTCCAGTTGCGTGGAGTATGATCACTGTCTTTGGTTTCGCACCTCTCATTGTCAGTCTCTGGACTGCTGTGCGCACCGTGCGTGGCACCATGTGGGAGAAGTTTTTCTTTCAAAAGAAATGGAAATACGCTTATTTCCTACCAACAATTTGCTGACAAGTTGCATCGTGCGTGCACTAGCCTTTCTCCAACAATTCAAAACAAACTGAGAAAAAAGCCACCCATATTAATTTGCAACAAAACATGCAATCACAAAGTAGCAAGTACTCAATTGACATGAGTCAATCAACTTGAACAAGGCTTTCACCGACGAACTCTTAGGAAAAAAATTTTGCTCTAAAATTATCTGATTTTTACAATACTTTGCGTAATAGAAAACGCCTCGTGCAAATATAACCTGGCATTTCAGTAGGACTCTTTCATCTATGCAAAAATAATCAAACAGCAATAAAGCAATAAAGCAAATATTTTTCTTTGAAGGAGAAGAGAAATCAATTTTTTTGCACTACGCAGGTATCTACTCGACTACAAGGAACTTTTTGGTGGCGTCATCGTCCTTTCTCCAACAATTCAAAACAAACTGAGAAAAAAGCCACCCATATTAATTTGCAACAAAACATGCAATCACAAAGTAGCAAGTACTCAATTGACATGAGTCAATCAACTTCAACAAGGCTTTCACCGACGAACTCTTAGAAAAAAAATTTTGCTCTAAAATTATCTGATTTTTACAATACTTTGCGTAAATAGAAATCTCCTCATGCAAATATAGCCTGGCATTTCAGTAGGATTCTTTTATCTATGCGAAAATAAGCAAAGCAAACAGCAATAAGCAAATATTTTTTCTTTGGAGGAGGAGAAGAGAAATGAAATAATATTTTTTGCACTACGCAGGTATCTACTCGATCAGCGCCTCGCTAACAAAGGAATTAAAGTTATTAGACTGTCGCCAATCACCAGTTCATATAGGATGCTACCTCACGAGGTAATTTAAAAAAATAAATAAATTAATTATGCGACTTTTTAAAAAAAGAAGAAGGATCTAATTTAATAACTTGTAATCTATTTTTCTAAATTCAGAAACAATCAGAGAACGACAGCAGATTCGACAAGCTAAAAGTTGGGAAGGAGAGCTACGACAATGACGGCTTGAACAGTCTCCAGTACACGGTTGTTAATCACATCGAAGGCCTTCTCTACACATTAATTCAAGTAAAGCTTTAAGAGACACTGCTACAGCTACGCTAATAATGCTCACGTTAAGTTCTTACAAAGAAAGTACAATAATGCATAAAATTTCATATACGAGATAATTTTTTTTGAAGGCAGATCAAATCCGTTTTTATTATTAGAATAATTAATTAATTAGTCTGCTAGGTTGTGAACATATTATAGCTTCCGTGGAACAGTTAACAGTTCACCGTGATTTTTTTTAAAAAAGAAAATCTATTGTGATTTACAATTAATTTTAGCTGAATCTCAATCTCAGGCATTGTTGACTTTTAATAATTCCTTATTTTAACTTTTTGACTTATTATGTAACGGTAATCTCAACGGAAATTGATTAATTGATTTTGCTAGCTTTTTTTTAAAAAATCGATACGATCTATAAATTCTATTTTTTATTAAATATCTGTCATCTACGCTAAATAGATCTTATTGCCAAACTTGTTAAATTTGGGTGTAAACTGACGAGTTTTAGATTTAAGACATACGTACATATACAGAAATTATGGTTTCTTGAAGAAATAATTGATAATCTTTAAATGTGCTAATAATTCGAGTAGATATGCTCTTATAGAACGCGCAATGCTAGTATTGTCGCCTATTATACCTTATCAATCCTCAGTTTAACTGAGTTTAAACCACTACTTCACTCACGAGAAATGAGCACCTTAAAAAATGTAAAATGCCCGGTGAGAATACATCAAACACTTCGAACAATTAACTTACAATTAGTTTAATAGAGATTATAAATTAGTAGTGCAATAATTTGTAGAAGGAGATTAAAAAAATGAATATCAATTTATCAATCAAATAGTTAGTCATACCATATTAGAAATTTTACTAAAAATACTGATGGAAATTGTTTTCTCGCGGGAAACTTTAAAATTGTATAGGAAACTGCAATAGTACCACCGCAAAAATTATTGCGTTGATTTTTATTACGTTCCTGCAAAACTGCACTGACAATTAAAAAAAGACACTGACACTCTAAAAATGAGATCGTACATGGTAGTTAGTAGTTAAATAGTTAATTATAGAAGAATTTTTTAACAGCTAGTCGCCTGGTGATAATTGTAATGATAATTTTAGTACTGAGAATACAGATTTTTAGCCAGCTGCGAAGCAAACCATACAAATCTGCAGATTATTTACGTAGCTTTTTACGATTTCTTGTATCTCGACTTAGAAATACTCGAGTCTTCAGTGGCTGCCAAGTGCAGGAGATTAAAATGAGCTATGTTTTTAAAAGGATGCTTTAGATGAGTTAATCTTAATTTTGTAGAGACACCAAAAGGTTGTTGTAAAGTAAAATCCACACCGATTTATAGAAGCCAGCCGTCAGCACCGCCAGACAAGAAATTACCGAAGTTTTTAAATGAATGTGCGAGCTTCATGTAACGAAATTATACGAGTGTGGGTTTGCTACAGAAATGCTACATTTTTAAAAATTAATTATTAATTGAAGTTATAAATATTCCATTTAATTTAGCAAGCTACATATGTGCGTAGCTAGACGTGCTTGGCGGAAGAAAAATGGAATAAAAAAGGAACTAGTTAATTAGCTTTCTACGTAATAATTATTGTTTAAAAAAATGAAGTGAGCTACTTTTTATTATACTCAAAAAAAGTGGGTGAAGTGGAGGGAAAAAATGGTTTTAGCGGATTTTGTGATATTTGTAATTACGTTGCCTTGGTAAGGATATAAATTATACGCGATTTTTTAATAAAAAAGGTACATATTTAAAAAGTTTATAAATATTTAAAATAATTGTAAGTGAGATTAAAAGTGTCCTTGATATAACACTGTTGTGAGAACAGAATGCTTTATTTTAGCATTGCTGGAATATATTAGCAAGATACCTACATAGGTACTTGAAAAAGCTGTGCTTATTGTTAGACGTACTTAAAAAAAATGTGTTAAGTAATTTAATAAATATTAAAATGCAATTTAAAAACTTGTGTTGTAATGAGATTAGTGTTCTTCGCTAAATAAATTGACTACATACTAGCGTTCACTTTAGCTAATAAAAACTGAAATAAAGCTGCAATCTACTGGCCAGACAAATTATAACAAATAAAATATTTAAAAGTAATTAACTTTGCTTTGTGTTACTACGAATGTGCTGGTAATAAGCTAGCACCAATTTACTTTCCAGGATCTAGCTCATTTCAACTGAATGCATTCACCAAAAACTTCGAAAAGATAATTAAGATAAATTGCTTTCCACTTTCCAATTACTCTATTTTTGCATACGCTTGGCTCTGACTTTTTTCCTAATCATGCCAATAAAACAAAAGCATCACGCTGAAATCCTGCTCATGCTATCATAATATGTACATGGAATTTCATGGGGCATAATGAGACACTCCTAAACTCGTCTAATAATTAGGACTTTCAAAGCAGAGATTAACTAATCGCAAGAAGGACATCATACGTATTGAAGTGCAAAGTGCAGCAAAGCGTTTAAAATATTGAAGAGTCGCAGTCGCAGTTTCACTTATATGTAGCTTATCGCATTTTAGCAGAGATCGATAAGTTTTTTAGAGCACTCCTCAGTCACTCCTCAGGTTTCCAGTTTCCACATTACATGAGAGCATCAAACAGTGTAATAATGGAAATAGATAATTAGCGATTAAAAACATTGGACAACGGTATCTGTGTTAGCTTTCTACCAAAAAATGATATTTTTAGGTAGCCGTAGCCTCAAGCAACTTAGACTAACTTCCAGTTCCAGCACACGTGTGTCCAAGATAAGGTGCCACGATGTTTACAAACATATTTTCATCTTAATTAGCTGAGATTACAAATGTTGTAGCGAACTACGCAGTTTTCACAAAATATATTGCATAATGCATAATTGTAATATGAACTGGGATTTTCGTACATTTCACCACTACTCTGAAATCGGAAAACAAAAGTTACGATGATATTTCCACATGCTGATAATTATAGTGTCTCCCTCCCTCTCCATTTAGGTATGAACTATGATAAGCAGAGAAAATCAGAATTTTGCAGTTTTACTGTCTGAGTCAGAAAATAATCAGATTCTTCTTAATGAGATGGTCGTTGAGGTGAGGGTGACCCAACTAAAGGTGACAACAATTTTCTTCCAGTAGATTTATCTTAACTACTGGCACGTGTGGGTGATAACACCGCTCCTTCTCTTCTATAATTATATAATAGCACCTATATAATTCCCGACAGTGGCAGAATAGCCGTCTCATTATTACTGCCGAGAAAAAGGTATAAAGGATACCACAAAACTTGCTCCGAAACCTCAGAATTCTTTGAATTTTGGCACTGTAAGTTAGTAGATTTTAGTATATTTTAGATTTAGCTTAGATTTTAATTTTCTTAAAGGTAATTTTTTGTTAAGAAAGTAGTAGGAACTTATGACATAAGTCATAAAAATTTAGTTAATAGGTCATGCAATGGGCCACGGGTCTATTTCTCCTTATCTCGACGCACCTCCTCTTTCTAGCCGGAGTAGATGGAGATCCTTATGATATCAGGACATATACGATTGAGGGTGGTGGTAAGTTAAATATCAATTAAACATAAATGAAAATGACTACAAATTAATTAATTACTTTTCATAGAGCGCAGTGGTCGAGCAGGGACGTCGGTAGTTTACGCGTGTAATTCCGGAAATGAGCATGGACCATGTGTGGACTCTCCGAATCTGTGTACTACGCAAGGAGGAAAGTTCGTGGGGTACTGCTTCTTCGAGGGACGCTATGAAGGCGTTTGCTGCATGGGGCTTAGTAAGACAGTTGCATATTTTTTTAAAATGATTTTTAGAACATTGTATTGGAAAGCTGCAAAATATTTCAGATCCGGCGAATGCCACCCTAACTACGAAACCTCCTCAGGAGGTAATTCACGATGATACTACTACCGTTGCCCCGACTGCTTTTCCGACGGCCCCTACTTTAACAACTCAAACTTTTCCAACGATGACCACTCAAACGCTTCCTCCGACTTCCACTCTATCTACTCAGACTATGCCAACATGGACAACGCAGACATTTCCACCGTCTTCATCTTTAGCTACGCAGACGTTGCCACCGGCTCCAACAATGAGCACGGAAACTTTACCAACACAGCCTTCAATGCCTACCGAGACATTGCCTCCAGCGTCGACCTTATCTACGCAGACTATGCCCCCAGCTCCTACAATGACTTCAGATACATTTCCTCCGCAGCCAACGATGACAACTCAGTCATTGCCACCTACCTCTACATTTCCAACGGAAACGATGCCTACTGCTCCAACAATGACATCAACTACTCTGCCCTCTGCTCCAACGATGACCACTCAGACATTACCAAACTTTCCTACTCAACCGTCCTCTGTTGCGGTACACGACGACACAACAACAGTCGCACCTGTATTCCCTACTGCACCTTCTGCTCCAACTGCCCCTTCGGCTCCCACAGCTCCCACAGCTCCAACAATGACTACACAGTCCGTTCCAACAATGACTACCCAATCCATGCCCACACAGCCAACAATGACCACCCAATCTATGCCCACTGAGTCAATGCCAACAATGACTACACAGTCGATGCCCACTCAACCAACAATGACCTCGCCAACAATGACTACCCAATCTATGCCCACTCAACCAACAATGACCACCCAATCCATGCCAACTCAACCAACAATGACCACTCAATCCATGCCCACTCAACCAACAATGACCACCCAATCTATGCCCACACAGCCAACAATGACGACTCAGAGCGTTCCCACTGCACCCTCCGAATCAATTCCAACAGCTCCCCAGACACCCGCTATACCTACCGTTCCCACAGCACCAACCCAGCCAGCAAATCCATCACCCCCTGCTCACTTCGATAACTCCACGACAACCACCCATCGTCCATTTCCAGGATTACCGACATTTACCACCCAAGCCATGAACTTCACCACGCAAGGATTCCCCAACTTTACAATGACAACTGAACACATGAACTTCACCACCCAAGCATTCCCCAATTTTACAATGACCACAGAGCAAATGAACTTCACCACCCAAGCGTGGCCCAACTTTACAATGACAACGGAGCAGTTTAACTTCACAACTGAACACTTCAATTTCACAACTGAGCAGTTTAATTTTACTTTCACAACTGAGCAAATGAACTTCACCACGGAACAATTCAACATCACTATGATGACCACACCTTCCTTTGGAACTCCGACAACTACAGCACCAACAACGATTTCAACAACAACTGTAGCACCGTCAAGTTCAACAGATACCACCCCGCCACCATCACTTGATGAGCCTGGAGCTGGTGGCAGCTGTGGAGTAATTTCAACTGAAATTGAGTCACAGTTCCAAAATCCATCTTATCCGAGCCTGGACACGGAACCGAATGTACACGAGTTTTCGGTGATGCCACAAGAAGGATACTGCGCATTAAGGTCAGTCAGAAAGGCAGAACCCCCAAAAGAAAATTTACAAATTTTTACTTCAGAATTTTTCTTCATATTTTACAGGGTCGAGTTTATAGACGCCATATTAGCTGGAAAGGGCATGGAAGGATGCTCCATTGATTCCATTGTGATTATAAATAGTGGGGACACGCCTACAACACCGTTATGTGGACTTTTGGAGGGTTATCAATGTAAGTTGGCCTAAAAAAAATTTGTAAAGGACTCGGACTGTGGAAATTGAATGCATCTTTTTTTAAATTTAATTTAAATAGTGACGGTTAGGCAGGATGCCGATATACCAGTTAAAATAGTGGTGACCACACAGAGCTCCGCTCATCTTTGGAGTATCAGTCTAACGCAGATTCCATGCTCCAACATTAAGCCTTATCAAGGTAAATCACTGAATTTTTTATGTTGATTAGCTTAAGCCTGAAGCACAGCGGGTAGATAAGTCTACCCGCTGTGCTATAAGTCTTATATCTACCCACTGTGCCTGAAGCTTAATAACGTTCCGGAAAAGTCTACAGTCAACATTTTCCGTTTTCTTTTTAGACTATCAACCTCAAGAATGTGGGGCTAAAAATCCAAAGCAAGACCCGCCTGGAGTGTCTATATCGAAACCAAGGGAGGAGCCTAATGTAATACCTCCAATGAAATTGCTAAGGTCGAAGAAGAAGACACTGAAGGAGGTTATATCAGCCCCTCCATCAGGTAGTAAATTAAATGTTTGGGACGGTTTGGGGGACAGTTTTTTTAAGTATTTCGACACTGAGCAAATATTTCGAATTTTTTTTATTACTAGCTCCCACGAGAATTCTTCAAAGTGCGGTTCTCAACCGAGAATCGAACATTAAAATTGTACGAGGGAATGAGACAGGAGTGAATGAGTGGCCTTGGCAGGCTCTTCTCATGGTGAATGGCAGACCGCTTTGCGGAGCATCAATAATTAACGAGGAATGGATTGTGACCGCCGGCCACTGTGTCCAATTGTAAGCCCAAATTTTATTATATGCAAGCAAGGGTCAGTATTAAATTTATTTGACGCTGATGTGTTCCGTTTTTCAGGAATCTGAGATATCCCCTAGTCTCAGTTTTAACAGTGGACTTGGGTGACCACGACCTCCGAACCACAAAGGAAACAAAAAATAGTATAATCCGGGTCGAGGGAATGAGACAGGAGTGAATGAGTGGCCTTGGCAGGCTCTTCTCATGGTGAATGGCAGACCGCTTTGCGGAGCATCAATAATTAACGAGGAATGGATTGTGACCGCTGGCCACTGTGTCCAATTGTAAGTCAAATTTTATTATATAGAAAGAAAGGGTCAGGATCAAGTTTATTTTACGCTGATGTGCCTCCCTTTTCAGGAATCTGAGATATCCCCTAGTCTCAGTTTTAACAGTGGACTTGGGTGACCACGACCTCCGAACCACAAAGGAAACAAAAAATAGTATAATCCGGGTCTCCAAGGTTGTTCCAAATGCACAGAACGAAGGAGTAAAGAACGACATAGCTTTAATAAAACTCGCTTCCAAAGTACCTCTCGGGAAGACTATAAGACCTGTCTGCCTCCCAATTCCGAGAAGTCCCCCGGACACATACACTGGAAGAAACGGTCTTACTACAGGCTGGGGAAGAACCGAAGATTCAGTGATCTCACCTGTGCTACGAGAGGCAAATCTTCCAATAATTTCACAAGAAAAGTGCCGTCAGCAATGGTCATCAGTTGGAGAAGGAGCCGGCGGTATTATTGATGGTGGAATGATTTGTGCTGGTGGAGGTGACGTTGGCCCATGCAATGGCGACAGTGGAGGTCCTCTTGTAGTCCAAGAAGAAGACGGAAGATACAGCATTGTAGGACTTACAAGCTTTGGATTGCTGAGGGGATGTGCAGTCCCGGGCGTGCCGTCAGTTTTTGCAAGAGTCACTTCGTTTGTCGATTGGATTGCTGTTAATCTCGCTGAGCCGTGATCTCAGATATTTAGGCTAATAATTTTAATTTTTAGGCTAAAATAATTTTAGACGATTTATCGTATAGACTGAAAAACGATATTTTTTTGGTGTTGGGTTGGGTATTTTTTATTTTATGTATATACTTGAGTCTTTCTTGGGTAGGTTAGTTAATTATCTTTGGGTTTTTTGGTTTTTACCACATAAATACTTAAAACTGGTGACGGTTGATACATTTTAGGAATTTTGGTGATTGTTTTTATTCTAATTTTACACTAACTTTGGGTTTGGACTAATTTAACTGTATAGTTTCGTGAACAAATATTGTATTTAAAGTACTCGCAATGTCGCAATAAAAAAATTAATGGGTTTCTGCAAAAGTAATTAATTGCATCAGTCTTATTGATTTTTCATGTGAAAGCGTCATTCCGGTATCGTTCTTTGTTTCTGACCTTCTCTTGCACAGGGACATGATTACTTAAATCCAGCCAATCAGCGTGGGCGTAGATCATGTGACTTAATGGAAAGGGAGTGACGTCGGAATTCAAAAATTTA
>JAHZND010004322.1:0-15571 GCA_027744115.1 Acrocyrtus sp. NNG-2020 | reverse complement strand
CTTTTATTTTATTATGTTATATATTATAAATATATAGTATTATCAATCTACGCACAGAATTGTTGGTTCGAATTTTTCAATACAGTAATAATAACATCCGTTTTAAAAACTAAAAAAATAAATTTACAAGATCAATTTTAAAATAGAAAGTGACACTTATCTTTTAATGGCTTCTTTAAGTTCTTTATTGGCAAAATGGCAAATCAAATTATTTCAAGCGGGCGCATTGTTCAAGTGCATTGGTACTGTTAACAAGACAAGACAGTAGTAACAGGTAGCGACATTGCATTATGTACGTTGCAACTTGCAAGCAGACACACGCTCACTCCTCACATGACACTCACCTGCAAGACTAGTTATCGTACCAGTCTCTAAGGGAAAAAAGCAATTTATGTACTTTATATCGCATTCATAATGGGACTAGTTACTGTATTTTTATGTATTCATTCATACCAGAGCCGTAATAGAATGGCAAGTGACATACTCTTGACATAAAAAGAAGCTACCTAATTATACTAAAACTGGGGCAGTACGAGACTTTTTCTTAACCATTGCGGAAGTGACTCCAATAAAATTCGGGGAAGAAGCGATAAAATGTTTGAAGGACAATCGTGGTAAACATCGTCGCAGTTTGCATTGCTTAGGCCCACTTTTATGGCTTCTCGTTGATGTTCCTCAATATTAGTTAATGTTTTGCTGAAAGAAAAAGACAAAATATAATATCAAATATCATACAATTTGTAGCTCATTGCATACATTTGGCATAGTGGTAAAACTGAAGGTAGTATCAAGTTCACTGATTTTATTGCAAGCGAATCCAATTACCTGAACACCCTGAAGACTGGGACAGAAATAGTAGACAGTGTTTTCAGGCTTGAGTGAGCATGACATAGAATAAGTTGCTGACATGCTACATCATCAGTTATCACTTTATCTGGGATAAATCTGAAGACAGTTTCAGCAAATCCAGGTGTTTCCCATTTGTACTCAATTATTTTTCTGATCACGGATGCACTTCTGCTTCTCGGAGTATTATAGTTGTAGTTGTCACTGGAATTCTCATTCTCAGAGTTGTAGTTATGCCATTGCTCTGCTACCTGTAGTACTGTATTGAATAAAGAGTCGCTTCCATCCATTCCCAGAACGTACTTTTGAGAAGGGCTGGAAATTTTCAATTTATACATAGGTACGATGCACGTACGGAACAGATTTATTGTTTTAAATTATAGCTAGCACTAGCAGAAATATGGTAAGCAAAATATATGTAGAACTTACACGCCAAACATGTAGCCAAATGGACTGGTTATGACGCCAAAGAAAATAATGTACAGGAGAAAAAGTCCGAAGAAAGTAGAAATAAAGGGGCTAAGTGAGACAGGTCGATTCCAAATATTGGCGATATCATAGGGCAATGCGACCTGCAGTCCTGACATAACAGGCTGGACATATTGTCCCTTTGATTCGACGTTAACTTGCAGATTTAATAAAAATAAAAGGGCTCCGGTTAATAAATTATTCTGCATTTTGATTTTTAAGTTTTTCACAGAAATTTCAAGTTTATGTACAATCATGTAGCTTTCTTTTTGCCAGACTGCCTTTGTACCCTATTCCGTATGAATAGTTTGTCGTACTTGCTTAGAGCGGTATTGAGAGGTAGGTAATTATCTACCTTTGCCATAATAATGACCTCGTGAACAGTTACATATTTACGGATTAGATTTTTTTCCAACTGTATTCTTAGGTGCTTACTATTGGCCATGCACCTATTACCATGTAAAATGTGATTGTCCCTTTTTAATGAGTTTGTCATTAAGTACAATAATTGCAGCACAACGGTATCCTCAGAAGTCAGAAGACATTTTTATGAATTTTCCTAAGTGTCCAGTCAAGTTTAACCTCTGGTGGAGTAGGCAAGTGTTATTACTAACAATACAATAACTACAAGAATGTTTCAAGGTTTGGGACAGATTGCAAATTCTGTGGGGTTTGCAATATTTTGTCTGATTCTATTTCACCCAACACCAACACTACAACAAACTCGGTGCCAGCCAGTGAATGTTGGATTTAATGCCGCCTTACCATGGGATATATCAAACACGTTAAGGGCTCCGATTGGTGGTCCAGTGGCAGTTATGTTATCAGCCATTATGGCTGGAATTTTACTTTTTGGCCTTCTCCTCGCACCTGTTCACTATGTTTTAGGATATCCTTCAAGAATATACCATCCAGCACGACAACCAGGTCTCATAAGCGACTTATTGTACATCGACAAAGAGAGAAGTTTGGGGGGCATTGAGACAGACTCATTATTAGGAAAGTATGAAGTAATCGGCAACTTATCAAGTCTCGAATTTCAAGCACGAAGTTTCGCTGAAAAAGAAGAGGACTTTTTAGCAGCTACAGCCAGGAAAACACGGTCGATCGGATCAGACTCATATCCTGATTTTATCAGCACTATATTTTTGTTTGTAGAAGAGGAAGATGTGGAATGTCGAAAAGTGCTTCTCTGCCACGCTCATGGGATACTAAGAAGTTTACCGGAAAGATTCACCAAATTCATCCGATACTTTAGGTTCGATATTTAAAAACTTGTTTTGGCATTTATTCTTTAATTTAAAAGCAGCCTTGCCATTTTCTAAAAGTATGCACAATATATGTTTTTTTTGTTTTAGCAAGCGAACCACTACCATCCCAGAGAACTATAAGTCAGCCATTATTTTGGGCCTAGAGAGACATGAAGGATGCCTAAAAGCTTATAATTGCAAAAAAGAAATTACAGAAATTTTAAAAGATATTGTGTACAGTCTTATTTCATCTGATTTTAAAAGCTTTTGGAAACTTAGAAAACTTTTCTAAATGGCTGTGGAAACAAATTTTTTTAATATACGCACGAACGCACGTATTATATGTCATTAGATACATTTGTAACCGAAAGAAAGCATCTATGCGTTAGTAAAGTGTTTGACCTCCAAAAGAATTTGATTGGCCAAGTGACCGACATTTCCTATACTTATCTACTCCAATTTTTTAAAAATTGTCATTCTAAATGCTGTTGCTGTTGGATTGCAAACATGAAACAAAAGAACAACGTACGCAATGCACATTCATAATGATTTGACTGCAGTCACCTATTGCCCTATACCAAAGTAAAAATTAGCGTCACTGCGTGATTTTCGCGAGAAACGACGTTTTACCGAGATAAAGAAAGTCTCCCATTGAAAAAATATTGTCCGCAATCGGATTCTGTTACTGACGCGACAGCAGCAGCACCACCAACCCCTTCTGTTAAAGAGGATGCTAGGAATCCATTGAATGAATAATTCATGACTTGCAGAGGTTGTGCCTGATTGACACCTCTACGAAAACAATTGAAAATTCCAAAACCTCAGCGCTAAATTAAAATGAAGAAACAT
Source organism: Acrocyrtus sp. NNG-2020 (assembly GCA_027744115.1). NCBI lineage: Eukaryota > Metazoa > Arthropoda > Collembola > Entomobryomorpha > Entomobryidae > Acrocyrtus > Acrocyrtus sp. NNG-2020. The sequence continues at coordinate 12,158 of JAHZND010004322.1, read as the reverse complement.
TCCGGATACTAATAATGCTAACCCATGTGGTTCAGGATTCAACTATAATCTGTAAGGTTCATAAATAGCACTTAAATTGATCTTAGGAGTGAAAGCAGGAAACGTGCGACTTTCGATTAGCTATAAAATAATTAAATGGGTACAGTAAAACCTAAGCATCTATTAAAAAAAGCAATTAGCACATTGCGGAACTTACTGAAATGGGAAATTTAATTTGCCATCTTTTCTAGAACGACTCACTTTCCCCCTACGAACATTCAAGCATGGGTGGCGTTTTGCAGCATGACCTACCGATAATTCATTAGTAATAATAATTCGAAGCCAAAAGTGAGCAAGTGCTCAAAAAATAACGACTTTGCGCTATATTCAGCGGCGCAGATTTCACTAGTGTGAACTTCAGCTTTGCCTGAATGCATCACCTCTTCGATTAAATTAACTGCTTTTGCTATTCTTAAAATTCAATGACGTACTGTGAAATTCAGAAGTGTTCCAAATCAGAAAATACTGAAATGTTAGCGCAATAATTTATATTACTAGTCTTTTTATGGCTATCTTAGGTGTTATAGGAAGAGAAACGCCCGTAACACATAAATATTCCTCGCCAATAATCCAATTTCTACATTCTACCTCTTCAGTATTCGAAACATGTCCCGCTGACGATCATGATCACATATAGCACAGCTCATGATTAGAAAATGAGGTGAGGTGGACAGACCTTTCTCATTGTCTCTTCATTCCTATAAGTCATCCGTAAACTGAAGCATAAATAAAATATACCTACTTCCTCCTACCCGAAAGACTCACCCGAAAAGTTTCGAAGTCTTCGTCTGCGGAAAAATTCATTATCTGATAAGGCAACAAAAGAACGTGCAACTCTGCATTTGCTCAAGTGAAGGAGACAGTGCCTTTACCCTATAGGGTTTTGTTGGTGAGATGACTTGATACGATAGTAAAAATCAAAGACATGAAAGTTTGTGTTGGTTAGATAGTAGATTGGTTTTACCTGCATCGACGACGTGCAATAATGCGACGTAATGTAAAAGCTTTGTACACACCGATGATGATGCTGGTTGACCTCAGCCCTTTACCGAAAAAGGTATAATTCACCTGAATTTATAGATGCATAAGATGGTATAAACAGAGACGATTTTTTATTCACTTACTGCCACCTTGCTATTAATATTCTCGGTCCAGCATAGAAATGATTGATGCCTGTATGATATACCTATAAGATAATTGTACAGTAGTAATGGCTATTTTGCTTCCTCCTGTGAAATGGTACACTAAATTTTTGCTTACATGTTTTGACTGCCCATTTTTATCCTGTACCATGTGCGCACCTTGAAAATACTAGAATGGTATGCGAATACTTGTAACTATTTTTAAAATCTTTGAATAGATTAGGCGGTAACGACATATAAATATGAACGACCCAATTTGCAATCGGTTATTTAGTCGAGTCACCTCATCCGGAGAAGACTAACAAAATTATGACGACAAGTTGGTAACTAATTTGAGCAAAGTTTGCCGAGTTAATGATTCCTGTGCATAAGTGCACTGCGTAGGATTAAGAATTTTTTCAATTTTCTAAGTTCCTGAGTAAAAGCCAATATCGACAGAATGAAGAGTCACGGGAAAAGTACGATTTTACTGTGCTTCGGTCTCTTCATATTAGTTTCATTTGTGTTCAAAACAACCGAGTGTATATCAGTCAGTTCGAGGGAATTTCCTTCAGAAAAGAAGGAAAATGTGTTTGTTTCTGTTGCAAAGAGTCTTGCGTCTCAAGCCCTTTCAGAGTTCCAGGAAACTGCGAGACGTAATCCAAGGCTTGGACTAAACATTACTATGCTTCTTCCAGCTGCCCTGACAAATTTGACGGGAAATAGTAGTAGTCTTCCAGGAGCCGGATTGAATCCATTTTTAGCAACATCTGGGCAATTAGGACTGATTGGGGTAATGTGATCTGATCATGTTTCAGTTTATCAGAACCAGAAACTACGTTTGTTATTATGTTACATTGTTTTTGCCATTTGTTCGTATAGCTCAAAGGAGGAATTTTGGGGTTGAAGGCCGCAGTTGTTCAAACTGCTGTAGCAATTCTCTTCATCATTTTCTTGCTCGCTGGAATTGCGTATTTCGCGTGCAACATTGGCATAATAAGTTGCTCCAATTTAGGAGGAAGCCTCGGCAATCTCGGAGCAAGCGGTGGAGGAGGAAGTGGAAATACGTATTCCAGGTATAACCTCGAACTTGGCACTCTATCGGTTAGAAAAAGTGCAGCTTTAAATAAAGTTAAAAAAGTTTTTACTGATACCAATTTCTTGAAATTTTAGAAATGGATACGACTACCAAAACCTTCATCGATCAACTTCTTCCGTCTATAACGCAATAGATGACGTGCCAAAAAAGTACACTTGATGAAGTAGTCAAGTGCTCTACCTAACAAATATAGATGAATACATTATTTATAAATATTTATTATCAACAAACCTACTTAATTTTGCATTTACAGTAAATCTGCTACCCTAGAACATAGAATGTAAAAGATATTTTTTATAAAAATGCCAAAGAATTCTCTAATCCGTTTTAATTTGCAACCTTCTGACATCATAAAGTACATATACCGAGTAAAATTGCATCCTGTCTCCACAGAAAGAATTCTCGGAACTCCCTGCACAGTCTTTTGCGTTTTGGAATTATACCATCTCCCTCATTTTTTTCCCAGAGCAAAGTCCATTATAACTTTCATGTAAATTCATGAACTGCCTGTAAACAAACGAACCCCCATAACATAGGCACCTACATTTATACCTACATTTTAAAAATCAGTAGTCTCAAAATGCCCCTAATGCTCTCCCTGCACTTCTTTGTTGCAGCTGCAACTTGATCACAAAATCGCAAACAACTTTTCTACTAGTACAAGCACTAATTTCATTTTCCATGCATCCTCAAAACAAAAAAAGTATATAACTAGAACAAGAATAGAATGCGTCTCATTCATTCTCCATTAGGTATTAGCTCAAAAGCAATAACTATTGTCAGCAGTTGCATAGAGAGTGCCTTGAGAGCTGAAGGATTTCCTTCGGACTTAAGTTTCACCTTCATTTTATTCCAAGAGCAGTAGCAAAAGCGTCATCCTGATCTCATCCTTTACGTGTTCATTTTTCATTTTGTTCATCTCAACTCTATTATTCACTCTTCCTTATTCACTCTTGCTGTTGTTGTATCAAAGCAAAAAGGAAAAGCTAACTTGTATGAGCACCAGTACAAGTTACATGTAAAAAAATAAATACTGTAGAAAACTTACATGATGCTACAACACGCAAGAAAACGCAGAAAAGAAACAGAAAACTCTGTCAAAACACATTTTTATGACGTGAGTGAGTGTCTGGTGGNCTGTAGAAAACTTACATGATGCTACAACACGCAAGAAAACGCAGAAAAGAAACAGAAAACTCTGTCAAAACACATTTTTATGACGTGAGTGAGTGTCTGGTGGTACTGAGGCTGAAGCTGTGGTAGTCGTGGGGGTACAAATGCAGCAGGTTCTTTTTTAGCGTACACCATTAAAATCCTTTTCACAACATATACGAAAAAAAAATTCCTGCCAAACAAACCAAACAGGCTTCTCCTTTTTTATATACATATATCTATCCCTACAAACCCAACCAAAGTTTACATGCAGACTCACACACACACTTGTGTGTAAATACCCAAAAATGCACCCATGCAGTTAAAATGTTCAAAGTGATCTTGATCGTCATCTCTCTAGTTCATCGTATACACGTACGCAAACTTTCCATGGGATGCATATAATATACACATTTTACTACACCATATTTTTTTACCAACTTTTTACACACTAGGAAGGAATTAAAGAATGTACGAAACTTTCATTTCATAAGATTTTTGCTACTACTCTTACTATATAAAAAAATTATCCACAAACTGCTCTGCCCTACCTCTTCAGTTCATTTACTTTTAATGTTTTTAAAAGTTTAAGTACCATCCATTCATAGTATCAATGATCATCGTATCAAATTAGAAAACAAACTTGGGCAGGAGGCTAAAAGGGAGACCCCAGTCTTCCTTCGTTTTTAACCACACTAACCAGTTGCGGAAAAGTAAAAGAAGCTGGTAAGTGAAGTGAACAATATAGCCGAGCTGTTTTTGGACGTTACATATCGATAAAATATGTTGATGATGATGGTACGGATGAGTAAAAGGCTTCATTCAAATTTGTGTGCAGTGGATACATTGGCAAGCGTGAAATGAAACTATTAAAACTACGCTGCAGCGTTCAGCGTTCCTCCCCACTCTCCACGGCTATAATATAAGTTACATTTTGCAGTGCATACTATAGCAGTGAATGAGCGAGTGAAGAGTGAGTGCATCCGATATATATTCCTATTGTATATATATTATAAGTATATGTACAACTTTGAAAAGTATTTTTTTCCTCAAAAAATTTTTACAATAGTTTTTACCTAATTGTGAGTTTTACACAAGGATTGAAATCATTCCAACCTACTGAATCATATTTACTTGAGTTGGCCTAAATGCATTTAAATCCAACTGTGTTAGCTAAGAGCACACGAGTTTCGAGGGAAAGAGAAGAGAAGGTAGATTTTGGACGTGTACAGTCCGTACTTAAATTTTCAGTCTGAAAGTTTATGCCTATTTAAATAGTAATATTTATTTAGTGTATGTAATATGTGATGATGACTATGACTATCATCATCACTTAAATCTTCTCTGCCAGATATTACTCTAACTTCTCTACCTTTGCATTTGCATGCGTTTACTATTTCCACTCTGTTGAAAGTTGAAGTTGAAGTTCAATCTGATTAGAAAAAAAATGTAATGTACCAAATGTACACTATTAATATCTCTACTCTACAAGTAGAAATTAAATGTATTGTTTTATGAGCCAGTTTAATCACAAAAAATTATTGGTGCTGGTTATTGTGCGAGGACGGCAGAAACAGGCGTATCATCATCATCATCATATTATTTTGCTCAATATTTTTTTACATGTTATAACTTCAGTTAGATGAGGAAAGGGCATATGTTTAAAGTTAAATGTTTAAAGTGAGTTAAGTGTTTAAGCGTGCATGCATACATCTTCTTATAGTTCCACATCTACCAGATGGAAAAGGGATATTTGTTATAATAATCTTTTTAAAAAAAACAACTCCTCTGTTTCTCCTGGCTAAAATTTTGCAGATGTGAGATGTAGAATTAGAAAAAAAGAGGATACAGGATACTTATTTAATATTACACAATTAAACTCACTTTATATAGTTTGAAACTAAAGAGGTCTTTATACAGGAAGATGGCTTCATTGTTCAATTGCTCGTAAAAGTAAGGCTGTAAAGAAATGTGCAGATCTAAACAAAACTAAAGAGCGACAGCAGCGTAAATTTTTTAACTAGAATCACCATCACCATCATAAATTTATAACATTAACCAGATACCAAACCACCACCCATCCCAGGCTTGCCAACCACATAAACGCAAAATGTGAAATTTGCGAGTTTCAGGGTAGCATACATTGCTTTATGGTTTCTTAAATGGGATTAACTATTACTGCAGAAAAATATAGTTCTTTTTCATAATAATAATAATTTACAAGTGAAAATTGAATGTTTGAAAGAACTGAATTAATTTGTGAAAGGAATTTACTTTTTAGGGAAAAGGAAGAGGAGTAGTTAAAATGTAAGAAAAGAGTGAGTGAGTTGAATATGTAATTCTATGCGCAAGAGTGAGTGTAGCTAAATTTGAGTTTTTTTTTAAAAAAACCTACGAGTGGAAAACCTTGAAAATTACCTAATGCAAATGCACTGATTCGCGTGCGCTCATAATGAACTTTTAGATGTGTTGCGCTCGATATTTATTACTGTAATTTTTATCTTATCGGATAGGACTGTCCTATCGCCGACCAGAACCACAAAAAGAGGAAGCTGAGTTGGAGCCACCATATCGTAGCCAGAGCCAGTTATATTATTTAGTTGCTGTTGTGAGAGTGAATGTGAACTGTCCACTGCTTTACTAGAGAAGTAATTATCAAGGAGAGGATACCAAACTTTGAGGATTGGTTCTACTATGAATTTAGGTAAGTCATGGATTATGTCATTAGCATAGATCCATAAATATTGTTTATCAGTAAATACTACAAAAAATCCAATTACGTCATTACAAAGAACTTAGGTAGTGGCAATGATAGTGGTAGTGCAGAAGCGGTTGTAGCATCTCCTAAAATATTAAAAATGTTAACCATAAGTAATTTTTTTGTGCAGGAGGAGGAATATATTTTTAGCAGCCGATGCGGACACTCGACTTTGACTGTTGGAAATTTTTGAAGCTGTTTGCTGTTTCGCCGCCATAATTAAATATTTTGATTTGTCTTAACTATTGAGATCTGCCCTGTCAAGTCCAAGTCCCATTCCACTCTATGCTTCAGTTCAGTTCCGTTGACTTGTTTTTATTTCTGTGTGTGGGGTCTCCAGTGTAAAGATAAGTTTTCGAGCTAGTAAAGCTGTATTGTAAGTAATGTAGCAGGGAAATAGTTTGCCTTATCACCTAATATCAGAAGTAAACAAAATAATGTAGAAATCGTCCGTACTTAAGGTCTTTCACTTAAAAGTAGATGAGTACTAAAATAATATGAGAATATTTGATAAGACAATAAGACGGATATTATAGTGTGATAAAAGTTGCCCAGTCTAAAGTACAAAATTTGACGTTGGAGTTGAAAATAATGTGTTCATTGTTTCATGGAACTAGCAATAAATACCGAAGTTGCTTAAAAATAGTGTAAAGTGAGAGACAAGGCATGATTGTATGCCTTTCTAAGGTTAAATGAACAGGGCGAAAGGGAAATTAAGTTAATGCCGGATAAGGAGTAAGTTTAAATGGAAACTGGAGCAATTTACTAGTCGCATGTTTAATGTTTACTTTAAGCCATAAGAGATGAACGAAAACATTTCATTGGAAAGAGTTGAGGAGGGGGAGGGGGAAGTGAGTAATGCAAAGGGTGTGACTTCTTTGAGCCAGAATGGGAGTCCGAAGAAGGTGGAAAGTAGAACTGAAGAACCTGGATCTCCAAATGGTGCTGCAGCAGTTGTTGGAGCTGCTGCTACGGCTACAGATAACAATAGGTTGACCATTCAAGTACGGTCTATGCCACCTTCGTTGACTAGTGAAAATGAGAAAACTGAAGACATTGCAGCTAGTACGGAAACAATTAATGCCAGTTCGAATGGTGGTGCAGCGGCAGTTACAAGGATCGAGATTAACGGGGCAAACATAAGAGAAGCAATGGAGAGGGACGAGAGTCAAGTTGAAGGAAGAGAAAGGGATGACGATGATGACGATGAAAGTGGGAGTGATATAAGCAGTGTTATCAATGCGCCATCAGTCATCTCTCAGGCTCCTGATAGATATGGATTTCTTGGGGGAGAACAATATACTCATGAAAGGTGAGTGAATTTAAAGATAAACCAATTGATCCGTATCGGTATTAATTAATATATACAAACACCGCACCGGTTTGCATGTTAGTTCATTTAACTTTGTCATAATTTTAGCGAGCCAAATATACCACCGGAAGTTATCAGAAAGAGGGAGATGAAATGGCTGAATATGCTGAGCAGTTGGGACAGTTTTATGAAGGGCAATTTCAAAACAGTTAGGAACCGGTGCAGAAAGGGTATTCCCAGATCCGTTCGGGGTCGTGCTTGGTATTACCTTTGTGGTGCTGTTTATCTCCATAAAAAGAATCCTGATACATTCACCAGCCTTCTGGACCAGGAAGGAAAGCAGGAATGTAGGTAATACATAAAAGTAGTTATTTTTAAAGTATTTAAATATTAACGTAGCAAAAAGGTACTCATTGCTAATTTTTTGCATATTATTGTAGAAGAAGCCTTCTGGTGTCTTGTGGCAATATGTGATAAGTATTTGAAAGGTTATTACAGTCCTGGGATGGAACAATTGCAACTGGACGGTGATATCCTATTTGGATTGCTAAAACGCGTTAGCCCCCCTGTTTACAAACATCTGGTAAGTTTTATTTTTACACAATTGATATCATCAGGTTTTATCAGTTTCAAAGTACAAATACCAATGAATGTCATTATTACCTGGAACAGAAAAAGCAGAAAATTGAGCCTGTGCTTTACATGACTGAATGGTTTCTCTGTTCGTATACCCGAACACTACCATGGGCGTCAGTCCTTCGTGTGTGGGATATGTTTTTGTGTGAAGGAGTAAAGATACTTTTCCGCGTTGGACTTGTGTTGCTAAAATACACACTTGGAAGGTCAGAGGTTCTCAAACAATGTCCAAACATGTATGATACTTTACCCGTCTTGAAGAATCTACCAAACTATGTTACACATGAAAACTTTCTCGTGGTGCAAATGAAAAGGTACACTATGATGGTTTATTGGTTTAACATTTGAAAAAGTTGTTGGTTGAAACATGTAGTTTACAGAGCTATTTTACTTCTTGCAGATTGGATGTATCGGATGACCAAATGCGTCGGGAGCATTATAAACAAATCATGAAGCGCAAAAAAGCAGAAAAGAAAAAGGCTAAGCTGGAAGCAGCGCAACAAAGAAAGCAACAACAAAAGCAATCCTCAAATCGTTCACTTTCCAACTCACGCCAAAATGTCAACATTAGTCAAGAAACGGCCTTATGAGCTCAAGTTGAGAAGTTTTAAATTATCTTCATTACAAGTTTTCAACCGTACACCCAGCAAACGCAATGCTATATTTGTATTTGAGAAGTTGAGCTATACCTTTTATATCATGCAGTGAACTCTGTAGAAAGTAGTCAGTGTTTCTCAGATGGCCAATCACTAGAATTGCTTGTATTTATATTAGGTAATTACCTCGTAACCGGTATTGCCTAATTTGAAGAGTAAAAGTAGACGGTAGATTGTCAAAGTCACACACGTGCATAGTTGTAGTTCAGAACGCTCCTGAACAGATTTTATAAAGATACCAAGAATTCAAGCCTGAGATGTAAACTTCCGTATACTTGATACTTTTTTACTGTCTACCAGCACGTTACTAGCACATTCCTTTCCTTGTTCATTTATTTAATATAAATGTGCAGTCTTACATTATTATTATTCGTATATATGTATGGATATATAACTAAAATATTAATAGTTCAAGCTATATTTATGTATAAGTTTTAATTACCGTATTGTCGTCACTTTCATTATCTTACATAACTTATAACTTATGTGTTGCTTATCACAGTGCTACATTACAATCCATATTATTCTATATTACATTGCAGTATGTTTCCTGCAACTTCCGGTTTTTTCTATTAATTGTTTCGTTCTTACTGTTTTGCTTTGTGCTTTGGGTTTTCCTTTGAATTCGAAGTTTGTATTTATGTTTACTACTGAAGCAAAATAAATCTGTAAACTTTGAGATGATTTTAAAGGTAATTGGGTAAACTTTTTCCATGCTCACCTGCGTACCTGGACGAATATTCCGTCTAATATCGAAGTATTGCAAAAACACTCACGTCCATAATGTCTTCTCGACTCGTTTCTGTCAGCTTTGTACGCATGACTAACGCTAGATGAATCCGACTTACGTCAAATGAAGTCAAAACGGAAAACATCAAAACAGGATGTATGAAGTATATGAGTACTAATTGCATGTGGCACCATACGCATCTGTGTAGTTTCATTTCTTATTTGCCATAAAATCAGTTTTGTAGAATGCTCATGGCAGGCAAGTGTGAATGTGTTATAGTATGGACCTAACCTAGTAATTTAGCCAGAAAGGCGGATGGTTATAGTAGGTGGAAAGCGGATGAAGGTAGCCTAGAAGAGCGTGTCAACATCCTTTCCCATTAAAAAGATATTTTATGCCAGTGTCAAAAAGGGTTTCAAGTAAGAAGTTTATTTTTTAATCTTGTATGCATAGGGCACAACAGAGCTCATTCCTCTTCACTCTATTCATCACACGATGAGTGACAATAATGTGCTGTATGGCATATATGTAAAGGTTTACAGTTTTACACTGATGTTGAAAACAAAGTCACCTTTAATGCCACTGCAGTCAGACTAATATCAATGGGGGACACGCCTGTTATTATTGCTTCCTTCGCAGCTTTTCTCAATCCGTTTTACTAGGACATGGCACCGGACCGACAAACAAAGAATAAAATCTTCAAAGATCTGTAAGGATAAGTGGAAAGCATCGTTTGGTACAGTGATTGGTCGCTGTCGATAAAAATCATTTTATGTCATCTCCTGCCAAACTCTTTTGAAAAATTGAATCTTGTTCGTTCACTTGTCAGTTGTAAGCTCCTGGTCCGCTAAAAATAGGTTCCGCATCTGCCGTTGCCTCTTCTGGTTAACAAGTCAATCGTTTCATTGTTTCGCTGTTGTAAATAGGATGTTTTCTGAAATCGAGATTGACGACGTAGATGGTGCTAAAACGTATGCGTCATGTGAACGCATATTTTTATACGCAGAAGGCGTTTCCATTGTTTTACTGATTTTCCTTTTCAGTCATCCTCTAGTACGGATAATGCTAGTCCTGTTTAAATTTGTCATTTGGCACTTTTGTAGAGTCAGAGTACAAAACTTTTCTGTAGAGGGTGAAATCAGTCAGCCCACCATCATAAAACCATTATCCACCCCTTTCTTGGCAAATTCCTCACGAAAGGCAACACTTGTAAATAACTGCAGTGCATCTACTACGATCTTGGTTGATTTGGAAGATAAAGAAACACACATTTGAATTCGATGACATGCAACTCAACAAGGTCAACTATAAATACGTAGCCCTCGAATCTTTTCTTATTTCAGTTTTTATTTGTCCATGTAAAGAGCAAGAGGTCAGGGTCGCGATTCGTGAGCTCCTAAAGAAGCGTCTTATAAGTTGACAGATTTGTTAATTAACAATTAAGCCTCTCATAATTCATATAGAATTGAATTGAAATGGAGGGTAAAATAGTATTTCTTATTTTGCTAATTTCACAACTATTCGTTCTTTCTTGCGCGGAAGAAACCACAACGGAAAATGTCGCAGAGGGAGTGTCGCAAAGCATTAAAAGTAGTGCAAGTGTCGTAGAAGGTAGAAGTTTATCCATTGGGGAAAATGAGGTGGAAGGAAAAGGTGATAAGAGGCATCCTAAATTTGGATTTACAATTCCCTTACCTGGTATTCCGGTGATCGGAGGTGACATGAACACGACACCAGGTCCTACACCAGATACCCATATATTTGGAGGAGACGGAACGGGGACTTCAGCCACATTAGGAACAACTGCAGTTTTAGTCAGTACAAATTTAACAAAAAATCAAAAATTCTCAAGAGATCGCTATTTAATTGTTGAATTCGCTATATAATTGTAATATTCTAGATTAAAGGAGGAATCTTAAGTGGCCTTATGGCACTGAAAGCTTCAGTTGTCCCACCAATATTTTTGGGAGCTTTAATATTATTCCTGATTGCAGGATCAGCTTTCTTTACCTGTAGTATCGTAAACTGTGGGAGATTCTTCGGAGATATTGCTGTTGGTCCAGGGTCAAGCGCTGCTCCTGGATTTGGAGGATTACCACATTTCAACCCATTCAACAGGTAATTGCGTTAATAATTCTACACTAAAACATTATTTCTTTAATTTACTAAACTGTTTACTCATCTCGCTGTTCTCATATGTATTTCAAGGAATGGGATCGACGACTATGAACAAAGGCCAGTTTTCGATGCACTTGACGAGGCTTACAAAAAGTATCAATAGTCAATAGTCTGGACGATGTTATGCTTACAATCTAACTTATTTTGCAGACTGTGTAGCTTTGTCCAATCGTGTAACTAATATTTGAATATTTGAAAATTTGAATGATCAAGTCGATAGTCGATTTAGAGCTTTAAGTATATGCAGCTTAATGGAAAATGTGAATGTACAAATTTTTTATCCATTGTCAATTGCACTATGGCTCTTGAATAATATGAAAAAATAAAAGCATATTAATTTCCATAAAACTACATTTTTCTGCTGTGTGTTGTCCAATAGTTAATTGATTAAATCATGAAATGAAAATAATCATCCAAATTCCGGGATCAGTAAAAATGTTTTTTAATAAGTGAAAAGTGAAAGTAGGTACATATTTT
>JAHZND010004321.1:0-11994 GCA_027744115.1 Acrocyrtus sp. NNG-2020 | reverse complement strand
AAAGCATAGCACCAAAAATTTTACCATAGTAAAAAGTATAGCACTAAAATTTTTGCCATAGTAAAAAGCATAGCACCAATTTTATTTTCAGCGACGATATAGCCCTAATGAGCAAAACCGATCACAGCAAAATGAAGTAGTCCCATAACGGAAATTGTTTTTTTTCATTTCCTTTACTGAGTTGAATTACGTACTATTCTATTTTGTTGCCAAGTCGATCAGTCAACTGCTAAAGGCACCTTTATTGCGTGGTTTAAACAATTCTCTCCTGGAAGGAAACCTGCGCATGTAATAATTTTGAACGTTATCGTAAATGCATAAATCCCCCCAAAAATTAAAACATGGTTTCACTTCTCATATCTACATGGATACTCGGCTCTTTATCCCTGTTAAGATGCTGTAAAGCATACCCACAAGTTCCTACTCCGATAACAAGTTTAGATCTACATGCTCCGCTTAATATATTCAGCAGATGCAACATTCGCATTGTGGCAAACAGGATAATTCAATCTGATCAGGTAAAGTCTGCATAAATTTTTATTCTTTCTTTACTACTGCGAGTGCCTTAATTATGCCTTATAATATTAAGCTAAGTAACATAATGCTCCATTAGGTTGGCGGAAATGCTACCCAAAAAATTTCAGACTATGATCTCGGGCGTCTGTATAGTTTCCCTGTCATTCTTTCAAATTTCGACTACGCGAAAAACTCCAATCCTCAGAGTGCCCTTTATGTAGCATACTGCGACTCAAACAAGTACTGGCTTCGACCACCTTCTAGCGCCAGGTTTACGCCAGAACCTAAACTCACCTGTACAGTGCTGGTGTACATTGATCCAATTCATTGCCGCAAATGGACACTTGAGTACAGCCATGATGACAGACTTCCTGAGTCCATCTTCTACTCACTTTATTACACCAAAGACCCAATGTGGATAGATTTCATTAAAGGGGTGTACACCTGGATAGACAGCCGAAGAGAGTTTGCAGTACTTAAGTCAGGCAATTTCGTAATTCAGGCCAGAAAGTATCCATTCGTAAACTTGGATAAAGGGTCCATGTTTCGCCACCTGACAATTATGAATTACATGGTTACATCAGTACCAATCATAATGCAATTTCTGCTTGACAAAAAAGAAAATTTTAGGGAGGAGAAGGTTGTCGTCAGAAGCATGACGCTGATTTGCACCGACTTTCTAGAAACATTCGAAACACAAGCAAAATCATGTTCAAAGCATCGAGGTCACCAGTTGATAGGTTGTTTCGCAACAGCATGGCATAGTTATCCCCAAATATTTAAAGTCTCCAAATGGCTAAATTCCACAAACAGTCCACATTGGAGCATTTCTGATATCGAGAGTAACTACGCTAACTGCCCCAATCAACTTTGGTGGACTCAAGGAATGGAAAGAGATCAACTGAATGAAACAGACAAAGTTCCCTACAAGCGTTTGGAGGAAGATGTATACAGAACCGCCTCCCTCTTGAAGTTTAGGGCTGACATAACCGAATCGGATTTAGACAATGTGATGATCACCCTCCTGGTACCGAATAGCAGTGTTAATGTATACTACGGGTTTTGCAGTGGAGATATAGAAGCCATCAATCCTACATTTCTTACATCCACTGATATTTACAGCGACTCTGAATTCGTGTACAATGACCGATTCCTTGACCTTCGATTTGTCACTTGCATGCCACCCATTTCTGTCAGCACTTTCTCCCTTCGCGGCTACACTTCCGCTTACGACTTGCCCGTTTGGATGTCCTTGCTCATCTTTGGAGTAGTAACTGAAATATTATTAGTAACCGTAAGCTACATTCCAATCTGCAGTAAATATGCATCTATCCGCCGACCAAATTTTTCTTTTGGGAAAGCACTGTTTCTTTGCACCAAGTTCACATTTGTGAGCAACATTCTCCTATTCCAGTCCGCAAAAATTCCTTTAAAGGCCAGGCTAATCTGCGGACTATGGATTCTAGTTGGTGTGGTGCTGTCCAATGCTTACCTTGGAGGAAACATCAACGAGCTCACAGCTCCAATGTCTGCAAAGACAGTTGAAACTGTTGACGAGCTGATTAAGAGGCGAGTGCAAATTTACTCGAAGCCGTTGAGGAAGTACGAGAATTTAATCATTAGTAAAAGCTATGTAGCAGCTCATGGAGATCAGTACGGAATGTCAGACTTTAGTAAGTTTATTCTTGAAATACCTTAAACGACTTTCTCTCTTACAGGAAGTTTAATAAATCGTTTCTTCCGTTTCAGATCGTTTTCGGTATCGTACTATAGTGTTTCGGTATGCGGCACAGTCCTCTATTTTTGAAAGGAAGTATAAACACTACAACTTTAACGTCACTGCAAAGAAAAGCGAAACTTTTCTCGAGAGAGCACGCAGAGAGGATATAATCTTGGAATCTATGCGCCCTTTCCACAATTTTATCTGGTCGTATGAAGACTTTCTTCTCACCTTAAATGAAAATCACTTCGTGGAAACGGTGGGCCAATGCAAGCACGAGGCATTTCTGGACACCTTTGAGAACACGGAAACTCTTAAGCTAAAGCTGCAGAAATTTATTACAAAAAAGCATCCTGATCTACCCTACAAGCTCTCAGACATGGTCCACACAGGAAAGGGCGGCTACGGGCAGTCAGTCAACTTCTGGACTTTTAATAGTGTCAATTTGCCAGCAACGTATTTCTCAACCCGGGTTAGATCCATTTTTCATTCCGGACTTTGTACCCTGTGGAGGCAGTGGGCAGCCCGTGTCAACTCGTGGAAGGATAGATTGTGGGCTTCACGGCTGGAGGTGACGGAGTTCAACCCAGTATCCTTAAAAAACGCCAACACTGCAGTTATATTTATCTTGCATTTCTCCCTACTTGCAATTTCCGTGATTGTGTTTAGCATGGAGTTCTGGAAGCAAATTTACGCTAAACTATTGTTAACATGGGGATACTGCATCAATAAGATGAAGCAGGTGCTGCTGGGTAGCTGTCGTATATTTCGGTAGAAAAATTTGAAATCGGTTTATTTAAACTAGAATTACTTCAGGTTACCAAACAAAGATACAGATATTTTATTAAAATGTTAAAAGAAACTTTCAAACAAATGGTTTAATTTAAACTTCTCAGAAAAAGAATAAGCGAAAATCAATTATAGTAAAAAAATAAAAGTGTATTTGACTCACTTCTTAGCACGCAAACATCTCCGCAGCACACAGATATTACCCTAAGCGTCTTTAAATACCTTTTGAGAACCACCGAGTTTTTTTTATAATATACTCCTGCCGCCGCGCCCTCATTTACTCAGGAGTAGTTTCAAGTAGTCGTGTATATTGGCAGCAAGCCAGCAAGTGGAATCAAACAAACTATAATAATTTGGAGAACTACAAAAAATAAAACGAAAATGAAATAAGCAAAACCAGGAAATATGTGGAAGCCAGATAGCAATAGCGTATTAAGAAATACTTCGAGGACGAAGCCAGCAGACATTGCAATCTGAACAAGTGCCCATGAAAACTCAGTGTTTCGTAGGTGAATTAGATAGAAGTTTGAATAGATTTTAATTGCACAGCAGAATTCACCTTTTTCGAATGCATTTAGATAACAAAGGAAAAGATAAACTTGCTGGATAAGAGCAAGATGAACACAACATAATATTTCTAAGCACGGAACACGTTTCGAATACACACGGAATTAATTCAACGTTTGTGAGTAGAAAAATCCCAAAAGGATTTCATTATAAAGGCTATAATTAAAACCTTCGTAGGCTAAAATGCTGAAATAATTATAATTTGTAATCTCATTATAAGTAATAGTTCTCTTCATCAATATCATTTTAAATTTGAATTCTACCTAAGACATAATATTTGAAATTGGATTTTCACATTCGTTTTTTTGTAAATAAAACAAATTTGCTTAAGTTTCTTAATTATATAGGTACCTATATTATAAATATAATATATAAATATAGTCGTTCAATAACTGTATTAAATTTTTTTGATGAACCTAATAAAACGCTACCTTTTTGTAGTATAGTTACCGCTTTTATATAGGCACAGCTTACTACATACCCTACAAAAGTAATTCTTTGACTTAATACTGTTCAGGTAGTTAGAAAAACAGATACCGTGCCAAGAATTACACATCAATATATTATTGATCTGCTGAGAGAGCAGACGAAAGTTAAAGGATTGTGTAGTACTTTGCAAAGCAAGACAAGACATTTACACTTGCTTTAAACTGAAAATAGGAAATCATCACTCATTGCCAGATAGTGAAAAGTAAGACATTTCTAAGAAAAGCTTTTAAGAAATTTGTGGCAATAGCAGTAATGTTGCAATTAATCGTAGAAACAGCTACTTCTAATAAGTCAAGTTAAAAAGAACGTACACAAAATGCAACAAATAGAATATTTCGCAAATTGCCCTAGTCCGCATTATGTACATTTTTATAAGAGAGAAAAAGAAGGTTGGCAGTATGTATTGATTGTAATTAGGAAAGTGGGACGCCAGGTACTATCCGGAACTTTACAACAGAGTATAACATCAGCGTTGAATTTTTCAAATTTTACTTTTATTGAAGCAAAGCAAAAAGTTCGCGCTCATTAAGTGCCTATATTTTAGCTGAAACATTTATTTAATCGAAATGGGGGATAACACGAGACAAATAATTTTAAGGTGCTTTCTCATACTTTACAGTTCACTCCGTACATTAACATTAGCCTTATTCCCGAATACTCAGTTGCTTACAGCAGATAAGTTTTTAAGATAAGCAGATAGTATCCTAAGTTTTTTGCAAACTTTTCCAACGTGTTATACTCCCATTGAAATCACTTTCCAAAGGAGCCCATCGACTTCCACCACTGGAAGCTACTCTCCAGCAGTACCGAGAATGGCCACTGTCTTATAACTTATTACTTATAATAAAATCTCGTAAGAGCTTATAGATGAGCTTGACCCACATTCCATTTAAAATGCTAAATGCCTATTGTTTATGACCCCCTGGGGTCGTCCCCTGGGTTAAAAATGCCCAAAATAGGTAGTTTGGTTGCTCATGACCTTAGGAAGAAATGTGCCAAATTTGACACAAATCGGCGCATCCATTGCATTGCTAAAATACAAAAAGCAAAAAAGCAAAAACTATTGCCATAAACCCGGCATCGAACTCGGACCGTACGTTCCCGAGGCTAGACCCCTAACCATTAAGCCACAACGCCATTTGATAGGGCAGCAATAGACTAAGATACCTTAAGCAGAGCCGGTGTGCAACAGCAAGTAGAGACCACGTGACTGGACGCACGGACGGACGGACGGACGCGAGCAAAACCAATACCTTGTAAGCAGCTCTGCTGCTTGGTCAAGCTAATAATATACATAAAACTATTTAATATTTGTACAGGCATAGACAACCTGACGTGGGATTAGGGTATAAGCAAGCAGCTTTTTTTACCTCTCAAGTGCTTGAAGAAGACAACGGTAATGGACATTTTACTAATTAAAACGAAAAACTCTAGTCGACGAGAGAAATAATAACATGAGAGTACTGGAAAACGAAATCAATTATTTTAAGCAATCGAAACATTTTAAGTACTTTTTACTAAGTGAGCACAATATTTACAATCACAATACAAAGTATCCCTTCCATTGGTCGATAATTTCATTTCAAATGTTATTAACCTTTTTGAAGTGGGACACTCACCATCAAAAGAGGCTTCGTGAAGCAGCCATACATCCGCTGTCCGAGCTCAACCTGCAGATTAACACTACTAAAAAGGTCTTAACTATTTTTAAACCATCGAGTACAATCGTTATTAGCATTAAATAACGAGATACTATTAACAAAAATTTGAAATTTGTTTTTTGAGCGACATCGAAAAACTTTGATAAAAGAAAGTAAATTTCTGGTGTTTACTGATTGTGTAATTTCTTGCGAAGAAAATGATGTACCTGGTCTATTACATTTACAGGTAAAAGTCACGTAAAACTATTTTGTAAAAATTAGCTTGATTTTTGTTAACAACAGGTTAGTTCTTAAGTTCGTGAAAGTTCATGGAGTTTATCCTGAAGGTTAAACGGACAGCGACAAAGGGAAATACCTAAGTACAAATAGACTCCTGTGGCGTTTTGGGATATAATTTTATGTGCTCACAGTTTCAGTATCTGGAATACAGTTCGAGCTGCTATCTTCTCGAGTCCGAATAATAGCACATACAATTACCAGTTCGATGACATTTCAACCTTCTCTCAACCTCAACCAACCTCTTCAAACCAAAGCAGCTATATTGACGCTTTCATTCCTTCTGACTACAAGAAATTTGATCGTCCACCGACTAAAAAACGTAATTTCATTTTATTCATATTCATATCATATACTTTACTAGTAAGTAAACAAATTTCTATAAATGTATATTACCGGGTCGTTTGTATAACTTTAGAGGAATCTATCTAAGCCGGATTTTAAATGTAGATTCTCAATAATTTATATATAGGTTCCCCGAACCTAGTGCAATTTAACATATATGTTTATGGTGTCCATAACATTAACGAGCCAAATGAGGTAAGTTTCCCATCTTCCGTTATCGGTTTCGTTTTTTGATCTCTTGTTTGTGCCCTCGCTCTTTTACTGGAAAAAGATAAAAATTACCTGTATACATTTGGGAATGATGCACTTGGCTAGGAATTGAGTGTCTCTATGAATGTTGGAGTACAATGGACGGACAAGAGACTCAGCCACTTAAGTCCAAAAACCGCTGCTACAAATTTTAACCTAAATCCTAATTTGATGGACAAGATATGGCATCCCTTGATTTATATACGTAATGCCCCTTTGCTCTTTCTCACTGATTTTCTTTGTTGTAATCGATGATGAAAATGAACATTGCAGGCATTACTCTTCCTTTGCTTTTAGAACGCCAGAAAAGTCTCTTTCAATCATCATTAGCTTCAAAAACCGAAATATTAACTATTTCCAAAAATAGTAGCTTACGATATGCCTCCAGGTTTTTAAAAAAACTGGATTATTATATGGTGAGAGAACCGAAGATATTATCTGAGATATATGACGAAATAAGTTTTATTTCAGAATAACGGTTACACTATCTTGCTTAATGAATTTCTACTACTATCCTGCAGACACACAAAGGTGTCATGTGGATTTTATGACTTGTAAGAATTTGATGTCAATACCGTCAGCTAATTTATTTTCGAAGATTATGAAGTAAAAATTGGCGTTGGTTTTTTTAGTGTAGACCTCTGCTATTTCAGATTTGTACAGTGAGAAGTCTGTAGTTTTGAACTGGAGGCGGGAGTGGGACGGAAAAGGTGCAAAATTCAGATTGCTTGATGACTTAAAACTTTCCAGCTTTGATGTGGCTTTGAATTCAACAGAAGTCACTTACCACAATAACTCCGGTTCGTGGACAAACTTTTTCCGATGTCTCCGTAAAGCAAAAATAAAACTTCACACAACTTTTACTTACAATAAATTTTTGCACTACATAGGTGTACGCTTTACAATAATACTACGCCGAAAATTAAGCCACCACATCATTCAGACTTACTTCCCCGGCACGTTATTTTTAATGGTAAGTTGGCTCAGTTTTCTTGCTCCATCGGAGACGGTTCCCTTATGCATGTCTACTTTGCTGACGCTCATTGCAATGTTCAGTTCTATAAGGTAAGATTATTATTGCTATCTGTAATCACTCACAATCAGTAGGGATTTCGTAAGCAATTTAAAAATAAATTAACAAGACAAAAATCAAATTCGCAAATTCTGATTTAACAGGCAAACTACCCCAAACGTGAGCTATATAAAAGCCTTGGATATTTGGATGGTGGCCTGTATGATATTCGTTTCCTTGATTCTTCTTCAGTACGCCGTTGTTATAAAGTTGGTGACAGTTATTTATATGAGAGTGACTAAACTAGTTTGCTAATATATTATTTTGGATAAGTAAATAACTAAAGTCCAGGAAAGATAACACTGCGCTGGTCTCTGGTTAATCTAGGTTAAGGAGTAAGAAGACCAAGTCGAGACCCAAAGCTACAACATGGACTACTTCACAGAAGAAATTTTCTTCTGCACCGGAACCGCCATTGCAGTCAGAACATGCAAGATGGGCAATGCCGATCCGTTCAAAATCTACTGACAGTAGACGGACATTTAAGGTTAGGTTAAAGCCATTACAAAGTCTAAACACGTATTTTAGAATTTAGTCATTTTATGAAACCCTTTGTTCCACTCTAGATTCGGAGATACAATAAAATGCCACTTCAACCTATGACCCCCACTAATGCCAAGTCTTCACCTCAAAAACCAGGACTAGCTAAGGAAAGGACTATGAATGAGTACAAGTTGGTGGCAAGAAGGATTCAAGTTGCTTCATCAGCGTTGATTCCAGTCTCGTTCCTGATCTTTAATTTGATATACTGGCCGTGGCTGCTAAAAAGCGCAGAATATTACAGTGAGATGTAGAAATGTTGGAAGCTTCGTATAGGAAAGTATAATAATGGGTACACTATACTAATGATAAGAGTAGTCTGCAATATGCAAAATTATATTTAGCGTTGACTTTATGTAGTTCGACAGAATTTCAGAAAACGTACATTGTATACATACTAGTAATTCATTTCTTAGATCCATTTTGAAAGTTACAAAAACAAAACATATTACTAACCCTAATAACAATTAATTTCCCATAACAATGGTGGAGTAGCTTAGCACACTGGACTTCAACAAAATCTCAAATCTTTGGCTTATCCTGTAATGAAACAGTGCAATTATTAAATTTTTTACTAAAGAATGTTTTCACCCCAGTCTTAGTTTCATGACGCCAATTTTAGTAGCATATAATTCTCTCCATGAGCTAAACTTGTTAAGAAAAGTTGGCAATAACAGTAAAACTAACAGTATAGTAACAGTATTTCAATAAGGAGTGTGATTTAACTTCAGTCAGTCGCCGTATCCATCTCCAGTACTTTTAACTTGCTCCTGAGAAGCTTTTCAGCAGCAGAGGTAATCTGAAAAGTAAAAATAATAACAAAAAATCAATGTACACACCGCAAAGGAAGAACATCTTATACAATGGTGGAGTAGCTTAGCACACTGGACTTCAACAAAATCTCAAATCTTTGGCTTATCTTGTAATGAAACAGTGCAATTATTAAATTTTTTACTAAAGAATGTTTTCACTCCAGTCTAGTTTCATGACGCCAATTTAGTAGCATATGATTCTCTCCATGAGCTAAACTTGTTAAGAAAAGTTGGCAATAACAGTAAAACTTAACAATATAGTAACAGTATTTCAATAAGGGGTGTGATTTAACTTCAGTCAGTCGCCGTATCCACCTCCAGTACTTTTAACTTGCTCCTGAGAAGCTTTTCAGCAGCAGAGGTAATCTGAAAAGTAAAAATAATAACAAAAAATCAATGTACACACCGCAAAGGAAGAACATCTTTATTCACGTACAATTTATACTGCCGAAGTACAGCGGACTTACACTCGCAGCAGGAACTCGAAGCTCCTCTAGATTATCCATTTTTAAAAACACAGAATGAACTAAGAAATTGGACATTTGCCAGCCCCGACTCCATCCTTTAATTACAAGTTTCCTCAATTCGATTAAGTTTAGAATAGATGGTTTTGCACTGAATCGCTTCCAGGTTGACATTTCTGAAGACCTTCTCGCTACCTTTGACAATTCTTTTGTATTCCTGTTGAGCACGACATACTAAAAGAACGGCATATTTTCCGCTATGCTATAGTACATAGAGTTATGTGACCTCTTAGTTCGGAAATCTTCTGTAAGATGGCGACATACAACGCCTCATGTTGCTCATATATAATTACACGCAATATGCATTATTTTAGGGAAAATGTACTTATTTTACATAGTTTTAATGTATTATATGTTATGTATATGTTTTAATGTACATAGTTTTAACTGTAAATATTTATTGAATTTTTTGAAACCGTATCACATTATATTTTTGTCAAGAAGGCATTTGTTGTTTACAATTTTTTTACTTTCTTTTTTAATGGTTTTGACTGGAATTTTGGTTTTTGATTTTCCATGTCGGTGATACTGAAGCCTATGTTTTGAAAGTAGATTTTGCAAACACTTGTCAATACAATTTTGCGCAAATGGTCTGTGTGAGTTTTATCTTTACAATCACACTCCAAACAAGTTGCTGGTAAAATGGAATTGATAGTAGCTGTCCACGACTTAACAATTGCTTCAATATTGTAATCCATATCAGCTTTTTTTAAAATGTCAATAATTATTTCCAATAATCCAACAAATCTACCGGTAGGATACATTAAGCCACCTCTGTCCATGAGCGAAATGAGAGTATTTATACCCTCCTCGGGACTACCAGTTAAAGAATTTCCTGCTAGCGGACAAGTATGCTTCTTTTTAATGAGTCGCAACAGGAATCCTGCCACCATGGCTACTCCAGCAGATTTTGTGGAGTGCTTGTTTCCACCTGAATTTTACAAATATGAAATTACGAATTGGTAAGCAGATAGATATCACCTTACAAATAGTTGCTATATAGCTCAGCACAAATCAAATTGAAGCGGTTCGAAGCTGCGTACAGGGTGGGTTTGCTAGCAAAGGTATCAGCCGTGTCTGAGAACTATTTAAAGGAAAAATTGAAGCTGTCGCCATTGCTCTTTCTAAGACATTTATTGTATTACTGGCTCTTGAAATTTCTTCTTTATGCACAGTGCTGTGATTGGCATAAGAACTCGACGAAAAAATTCCCGTTTTCAGGATAAGCTCTAATGCGGAAATTGCGCCACGAGCATCAACCTGGTCATTATGGCCCTGAGCTGCTCTACACGCTGAGAAGATAGACTCAACATCATCACTGGTCATTTTTCTTGTCAATACATATTGCAAACCTGAGTTTAACAAAAACCTGTCAGCCAAAATACAAAATAAGAAATTATTTGACATATTCAGAACATAAATTATTATTTTCTGTAATATATAAATGAAATAAACTGATACACTACCTTATGGACCGAACTGTCGAGATAGTAGTGATTTTAAGGGCTTTGTAAGTGTCATCAGTTATAAAGCAGTTCGAATTTTTTGACTGGTCTTTCCATTCTGCAAAGTAGTTTAAGAAGTCATTTTCTAACCACTCAAGCCTTTCGTCTTCCACTAGCCAAAAATGCTGCTTATTTTCATCTCTAGACGATACGTAGTGGGTACGATTGCACACATTATGTATCTAAATCATAAAAAATTAAACTTTTGTTAAATTTCATTTCATATGCACAAGAAAATTCTGATCTCTCGTTCTAGTAAAGTCAATTTACCGAAAACCATTTATGAACAATCTTCATGAATTCCAGCGTTTTTTCAATGTGACGAAATCCAGCTCGTTTAGAATTTGCTTCCAATTACCTTTCTCGAAAGATTCCGAACAGGTCGGAATGTAAGATCCAAATCTTTTTGAAGTTCGTAAAGACGGCGAATTGGGTCCGCAGAGATTGGTTGTTTATCTTTCACTAGATGCTTCTTGTCAATGAACTGATTTCGTAAATTTTTTAAAATGTGACAGGAGTCATAACTAATGAAAAGAGGATCCTTTGGTCGATTAGGATGACAAATTTCAGGCGCAAGATTATTATTACATAAGAGTGAAAGCGCCTTAGTGTTTACTCGTGCATTATCACAAACAATTCGGCAAACGCGAAATCCGACACTTTCAACTTGGGTTAAAACTTCCTTTATGAGTGTAAATAGCCTTTCCCCTTGGAGCTGTCGCACTAAATAATATGCCACTGGAATGCGATAGTTAGTAGAAAGTCCTTTTAAAACAAAACAGAGGATTCTATTTGCAAGCACGTAACGATTTTTGCCAACATTCTTGCCGTACGCAGCGGGTCCAATAACACGGTCGGCTACACGGTTTAATTGAAATCGCGGAAATATGGACATCTCGTCAAAGATTACACTACATAATTTTTCGTGC
>JAHZND010004320.1:0-16108 GCA_027744115.1 Acrocyrtus sp. NNG-2020 | reverse complement strand
ATTTTCAGTATTAAATTATGTGTATTACTAGGTTAAAAAAAATTATAACTTCAGACTCTTTTTGAGTGTATGCTTACTTCACTTTACTACTGATTGGTTAGATACCTAGTTTATAAATGTAAATGACAATTACTTGCAAATGAACCATTAACTACCAAACGCCTTTCTCGAACTCTCTTCTATTGATGCATTTCTACTCAACTCACGGTTCCTTCACTGTTCAGTGATCGCTGAACACGCAATCTTATAGTAATAGTATTATAATTAGTTATCTTTTACCTCTAGCTTAAATATTTACCTGGAAAAAATAGTTCCAATCCGGTCCAATCTACTTCCTGCCATGGCCTCACAAACAATTCAAAATAGGTAAGGCAGTTTCCTTTTCCAATGCTCCACCCCACGCACGATCTATTTTGTATTTTGATTTGAATCCAAATGAAGACCACAGCACAGATATTATACTTTTAGTCGGTTTGGTGTTGTCCGACCGAATCCTCAATAAATTAAATTGCTGTCTTTAGCTAATGATTTTCCTTGTCCAATTCCCAGTTCCAAAGTTGCAAACTCTCTAAGCATCTTCTAAGTAAATCTGTCTAATACCATCGAACCGGACGGAGAGCTTGCTTTGTTCATTTTACTTTCCTCGGATAAAATCACCTGCTTGAGCTAATTCTATATTTGCCCCATTCCCAGTTGCAAACATGTGCATTCATAAAACGGAACACTGTATGTAACAAAACGATAACATGGATCATGGATAGCAAGGAAGCTTTTATCATTTGAAAGTTAACCATTTTCTTTTTTGTGTAAATTAATTATGCCATACATTTGGAATTAGCGTGGAATTTTGCGCTGTCTCATTCATGAAGATTGAATGGGCACTGGACAAACAACGATCGCGTTTAAGTTCGAATTGGTTAAAGTGACGTTGTAATTGCAGCCTAAAAAGGGAACCAAGGGGAAATGTTGAAGAAAGGTTTTACGAAGTGTCATTACCGAGAGATTGTTAAGAAAGCGATTGAATTTCATCGGGGATGTGGTTCTAATCATGCTTTCGATAAGCACTACCACACAACAGCATTTCTGCCGGTACTGCAACGAGGAGGAGTCGGCTGTAACAGTGATAGCCCAGCCGTGCCACTGAACACATGTAAATGGCATATGAAGTGGAAGGGTGTTCCTGAAGCTTATCCCGGAAACTGGGGCGGTCCTTTTCCTGGTCAAGGTTATGCATGTCCTATGAGCAGTACTTCTATGATCCCGAAGCGGCCTACAAAACAGACACGACAGGAAAACATTAAACTAATAGCCAAACTGCTTGGTACACCTGCAAACTAACTGTGATTGTGATTCATTGAACTAAAGTGATTGGAGGTACTTTTAATTTTTGGATAAAGTTAGTTATTTGTTTTTTAATTTTATTTGTAGGTATAAGTCCAGAAGAGATTTCGCCAAAAAGGGTTCCTACAACGAGTATGAATGAAGAAAAGGCTAGACAAGCACTTAAAGTATTAAATGTAAGTGAAAGCTGGATATGAAATTACAAATTGTAACTTTTAACTTACCAAATGAACAATGTATGCATCATTACTGTTACTGTTGCGATTAGGATTTTGGGTTTTCAAATTCATCTGTTGTGACCTACCCTTCACTACTACTGATGACATCAAGTGCAATGGAAAATTACATCCGCATAATGAATGAGTCTTGCTTTCCCGATGTGCGAGATGCGCTTTTGCTCAAGTTAGTTTCTTCGTGTACTTGTAATTCAACATTTAACATTATTTCAAAATTGCATATCGCCAATTAACTGTAAGTTGGAATTTTTTTATCTGTAGGTTCTCAATATTCGCCAAACAGACAATGCAGGTGTTGCAAACAGAATTGAAGTTGCCGAAGTTAGATGTGATAGTTAATAATTATTGTTTGGAGCTTGAAATGGATGATTCATTTCGGGATGAATTTCTTAACAGGCTACCCAAAAACACGGAGCGAGTAAGAAGGGAAATAACCTTAGCTATATGTTAACTTTATACAATTTGTTAAAGTGTTCAATCTTCATTTTAGCTAACGTTGTTGGACCTCAGATGTGAGATGATTGCATCCTATCTCAGCAAGTTATCCTTGGGCAACTTTAACGAACTGAAAAAAGTCTTTTCTAAATATCCACGATTAACCTATCGTTCATTTAACTGGATTAAAAGAAATTACAGAACTTTAAAAGAACTAAATTTTACCGAAGAGAAGGTAGGAAAGAAATACAAATAATATAATCATCACATACGCAAATAGGTATACCTAATGATTATTGCCGTCGTTGCCTTTATATTTATGCTGTCAATATTTCGAAACTTGCAGATACAGAAGCACTTATATTTACTGCATGCAGACCCTAACAACATGGAAAAAGTAATTGCATTAAAATCTCTTGGAGGAATGGAAATTAGAGTTATATGTTGGCGTCGACCCAAAATACTAATGAGCGCTTATGAAACGCTAAATGAAATAGAAAAGAGTCTCATTGACCATA
Source organism: Acrocyrtus sp. NNG-2020 (assembly GCA_027744115.1). NCBI lineage: Eukaryota > Metazoa > Arthropoda > Collembola > Entomobryomorpha > Entomobryidae > Acrocyrtus > Acrocyrtus sp. NNG-2020. The sequence goes on along the minus strand of JAHZND010004320.1, from coordinate 13,578 downwards.
ATATTTCCTTTACATCGGTTTACACATATCCTGAGCTCTATACTCTGTCAGCAGAGACGATAAAGCACCGGCTTCAGGAAATCGATAATACACCAGAACTTCGATTACTGAAAAAACATCCTCGAGTTGCCAGAATACTGTATTATTACAACAAAGTAAAGTTAAGATTAAAACTGATTGAAGAAGATAAGGGTACTCGCGTGCCGTCCCTACATTTACTGTCAACAGACAGCAAAAGGTTCGAAAATTCCTTTGCAAACAGAGGTCTTCAAGGCAAGGGAGTGGACAGTATATTGTATCTCGTCGATGTCCTACAGATAGAAAGAAAGCGAATAGGAAAAAGCCTTAAGCGGCATCCTTACTGGCTAAATGTTCCATTAATTAATATGAAACCGACCATTGAATTTATTATGAACAGTGGGCCGTTTACGAAGGAACAACTGTTAGATGCTATTCCTCTTTTCTTGTACCCAGTTGAGAAAGTTCAGAAAGCAATGGACGACGTAATTCAGAATGGCAGTGCATCAAAAACTGACTATTATTTCCTCCAAATGGTACTGTACGTCATTGAGCAACCTTCACATTTTTCCGGTGATGGGGTCTGGCGCATCAAAGCTCATGAATATGAAGACGCTGAAAATGAAGAGGTTCAAGATGATGAAATAGAAATGCAAGAAGTGCGGGAGAAACTTTACTAATTCGCTTTCACTTGCAGAGGTATGCTATACTTTCATTATCAATTTGTCACGAAAATTGAAACTACATAAAGATAGATTGTACAACACCTCAAAACTTTCTTTATTTCCAACTACACCTCTGTAATATTTGTTTGTTTCACAATCAGTTAAACTTGTCACAGAACAGGTTGAAAATTTTTCTTTATACTTGTGTACAAAATACAAAGCAGTCTTATTAATTACTAAACTTATAATAATTACATTTAGAAATAGTATATTGATGTGTTGATATTTTATGCTTTTTAGGCGGAAACTACAGTTTCCTAACTTGATCTTTTAAAATACATGTATGCTACCAATAACCTTAACTGCAATGGTTGAGAGTGTTGAAAAGATGCTGACTTTATCCATGGGATATACCTACTGACTCAAGTGCTACAAAATAGCAGTTAAGATACTCAAGATTTATATAGCTAAGTTGAATATATAATGTTCTTCATATTCATATATTTAGTTCAAATACCTTGTAATAAAAATAGTGTGCCCATATAATAACATTATTAGTCAATATAGTTTTACCGAAATAGTTTTGAATGATTTTTTACGAAAAATGTTAAAGATGTATGTTCATTTGTATTATCTTATCATTTAATAAAGCCTTTCAGCTGTCAATAACTCAAAAGACTACTTCTTTATTTAAGCTATATAGCGATTTAGTACATTTACTTATTAGTAAATTAAGTTTTTTTATTTTGTATATTTGCTCTTAATTTTTTCCATTTCTTAATTCTTATCGTAAGTGAATACAATACATTTAGTTTAATTGGATAAGAGATATTTATTTCTTTTAATTGCGCACCATTAATATACTCTATTGACATACTTAGCTATATTCTTGATACATTCTAAGCCTACCTAGTTCATCATAATAGGAAAACATTTGGATTAAATGCAGGTTCGCATTTATTAGTAAATAGTAAATCTTTTCAAGTAAACTAGCTTACATACAATTAGTAAAACAAGAAACAGAGATTCCACTAAGAAATATATAACTTTTCTCTCTTTCAACATGCTCACATAGGAGAAGAAATATCTGGTCACTTTATGATCCTCGCGAAGTTGTAAATTACAAACAAAAATATTCTATATTTTATATTAAAATCATATTTCAAGAGATTAAAAACTATATTAATGCTACACTCATATTATACTGGTATAATGTTGACGTAGTTAACATAAATGCAATTGGATATATAAACTTCCGGTCATAACAGACACTTACATATCTCTCTACATCCCTTTTCCACTACAGCACTGCCCACTGACTACATAGAACGGCAGTTGGATAGCATACTTACAATTCTCACCATACAGACACATTAACTTCCTCCCAGCAGTGCATTCAGTTTTTTGATAATTTCATCGAGTCCTCCAACCATGATGGCCTTGAGTCCCTTCAGTTATTGTTCTGCAAAAGCATGAGTTGAATTGAATATTGAATATATTTGTTTTTCTTCATTACTTTCCATTTCAAAGACACCGGTTGCAGGCACGGCTTCATCAATGCAGGATGACCAGGATTCCACCGTACAGAGGGAGAAACACGGGTACGTCATTTAACCGAGCCGATACGTCATCTTGCAAATTAGTCAATTCCCATTGCTCTCATTGATCCACGGCATTCTCTTAATACGGTTCTGTTTTCACTGTTACACCATGAGATGCCCTCGCCATTATTAGCACCATACTTCCATTTCCCTTTTACTATCTTGCTCTTGTCTTGAAAAGGAATATGACGTGTCAGAATTCCACAGGCGGAATCGACGCCTATACTACATAAACGGAGATTATATATCTAAGAGGTCATCACCACTATTATCACCTTCATCAGCCGTTTCTGTATCCGTTCCACTATAATTACTTGTGTTATCGCCGTCATCTGATTCCGAGGATGAATCCATTTCGGAGAAGTCTGTCATCGCGGTCTCGCTTACATCGGCATCTTCGAAGTTGGTGCGCTCTACAATATCATTCTCTCCAATCAGTGTTTTCGTCAATCGGGAGACCAGTTCCAATGAGTGGAGCATCCTATCTCTTTGGACAGACATTTCCATAGGCTTCATTGAGCTTACAGTACTACGTTGCCTGCTTTGACTTGACAATTCTAAGGAGATGACAGATCCAAGGTCTTACTCAGAATATGTGCTTCAACCCTATCCAAGTAGAGATCTATTTGGTGCTGCTGCATCAGAATATCACGAACGAGATTCTTTTTACAAACCTCTGGAGTAATTCTAGACGTGGCAGGTACCGGAATGATGCTACAAATAAGAATAATTGTCTTAGAAATGTACAAAGAAGTTGATTTTCGTGCAGTGTAATTAGATTACCAGGACCGACAATTCAATCAAAATCAAAACGATTAGGACTGGACTATACCAATTTCGAAATATACAATTCAAGTCAAACAGCGTAGATGAAAAATATATTTTACATAAGTAGTAATCCTCAGATAGGGGATAGGGGCTTACCCAGAATAAGAAGCTGACTTAATAATTTCTGTGTTTTCCACTGGAAAGTTCATAGTAACGTTTTCTTCTGTTGCTTCTTCAAGTGAAATTCCAGCAGCAATAGTTACTGCTTCCCCAAGTTGAACTTTATCACTAAATTCGGAAGTCAAGTACCCGTCCAATCTTCTGTACCTCGCAAACAACGGAGCCCTTGAGGATTGATGCACAGGTACGGAGTTGTTGCAGTCACTGTTATTAGTTGGAGATGATTTGTTTTCAACCACAACTGTTGGTGGACTAGACGAACTATTACACACTTCCATGTCTTCTTCAATTTTTGTTTCTGTCGCAGTTGGAAGTATACCATCCATGTCTGCACTGGTCAAAGGTTCATCAGATGTTGCCAGTTTTGTCAACAGTTCCGTCTTGGCTTCGTCAGAAGTTTCGCTCTGCGACGCTGATGCAACCGCCTTCAGAAGATCGCTGGCCGCCGATGTTGATTCTTCTAAAATCTGTAATGTTTCCAATCCTTTTATCCTCTTTGAAGTTCTGCCGGTAGAGCTTTTAGATTCTTTGCGTTCTTCCGTCAGTCCTATTCCAAATAGGTCAAAAAGATGAATTGTCGCTTTTTCGAATTCCGAACAGAAGTTTCTCTGCTTTTGAGTGTTGCTTTCGGAGTAGATCTGTCGTAAAAGTATCCTTAGAGAGTTGTATGTTATTACAACATTCAAGACCCATTTAAACTTCTCATCTTGAATGGTATCTTTGCTCGTTTCATCCACAAATTCTCCAGCTAACTTCATGAGATTCTTCCATTCCTCCGGAAACTGCTTTGATATTCGCTCCAGAGTTGACCTGACGTTGTTATCAGTTGATCTTCTCTCCTTTAAGTACTTTCTTAGCAAACACACATCCCTAACACTAGCGGCAATGTCCTTCTTCAATCCATTAGATGTCGAAGGGATAGCACTTTTTGTACCAAACGATAGACTTACATTGTTTACGTACTTCTGTGGTGAAGATCTCGTCAAATTGTTAGAAAATGGGTGAAGTTCATTTTTAACAGTACTAGGACTAGATGACATAAAAGAGGAAGCAGACACTACAGTTCCAATGCCATTTTCAAGCGAAGGAAATCTGTTTTCATATTTTCCAACATTTATTTGGTCTTTGCATTGATTCTGAAGGAGTTCATCCCTTAGCTTCTGAAGTCGATGATATGCCTGTTCTGCATTGTGACGTCTTCGACCTTCCAAAGTCTCTTTTCTTGTACATTCTTCATTGCTTCTTTTGCGCTTAATCTTAACCATGTCATCCAGTAAGTTATCGCACATATACGTTACGTAGGCGGCTGCACGACACCCTAACTTCTTTTTCATGGTTAACCTTGCGGACTCGACGGCCTCTGAGTACTTTTTGAGCTTATTTCGTGTTTCAGCCAACTTTTTTAACTTCTGGATATACTGACCGTCTGACTTGTTTTCGAGAAGTAACTTTCTAAGGACCGGTTGAAAATATTTGATGAATCTATCCTTTTGGATTTCTTCCTGGGGCGAGACGCGTTCCGTATTCCACTGGTACAATTTAGGATGCTCAGGATGGCCGAAACAAATTCGCTCTTGTAGCTTTAACCCTTTAATCATGGCATAAACTTCTAACAGGTTGGACGTGAGGTTAGTACATGCTTTCATTGTCCGTGTATCTCCTTTTGGAAAACTTGGCGCAAAAGGGAACCTGAAATAATGTTTAACAGTTCAAATGGTATTTTAGTTTGTTAATTTGTTATAACAAAAGTTTTGAGAAATGCAAAACGAAATGAACACTGATTTAACTTACGATGGTAGTTTTCCGAGCTTGTAGAATTCTGACTCTGCCCATTCATATTTTTTCGACAGTCGAACTCTTTCCGGCTCAGAACAAGATTGACAAGCGTAATATTCGGGTAGTTGTGAGTTGCTTTGAACATTGAAACAGCTTCCGTGCTGCCAGCAGAGACAGAGTTCACACTGCAACAAATCAATAATTTTATTAGCAATAGTAATTAGTAATTTGCACTGAAAACTGAAATACAATGTGAAAGTGCAGGACATACCTGAATCATAAGACCAAACTCCGTCTTGTTGTTGCAAATACAATTAATGACATCAACTTTGACATCCCTGAATCTACGAGATGCCCTAAATCTTTTATGTTTCAAAGATCGCTGATTAAGTGCTTCAAGGATCACCCTCATTCTTCCACTGGAAATACGACTAAGGATACTGGTTCTCTTTTGTCTCGTTCGTTTGCCAATCAGTTTTCTCATTTGCATTCTCTTCTTCAAAAATATTGACGTTGAATTAGGGAGTATGCTGGAGCCAACTCGTCGCCTATTTTGATTAATTAGATTTCTACGGATTTGGGATTTATTCCAGCGACCCCTATGGGGGCCGCTGCCCTCCGATATAAGATTTTCAGATTCAGGAGACGTAGAATGTAGATACGGATCACTACCAGATGAACGGGAACAGTTCTCCGGAAAAAAATGTTCTGACTTTTTATCGGACTTCGATGGTGAAAGAGTTTTGCACGGGGATTGTAAAGAATTTGTTGCAGCATGGTCAGAAGTCAAATCACTGATCGAGATTTCGGATGTCCCATCAGATTCTGCAAGCTTGAGTTTTTTGCTGACGGAACTGCCATCCGTTGCTATAGCAGTCCTAGCTGAGCCGTTACCAGTAAAAACCTTTCTTTTAACATGAGACGCTACATTATTTGTAACATGTCTATTATTTGCCCTAATACGTTTCACCATGAAAGTTCGACCTCTGTTTAAGCGTAGTCTTGAGGAACGGTTTAAAGCTTTAGAAGAGTTCTGAGCACTTATGGATTCCTCAGAGATTGAAATGGACTTTGAATGTTCTGATTCAGATTTGTGGCTTGGGGTCGGAGAAACTTTCTCTGGACTGTTCTCTTTTGAAGCAGAGGCAGATTTGTTGGCAATCACTTTTAGATCATCAGTACTGCACGTAACACTTATGTTGGCATTATGCGTGTCTGTCCCTGAAGACTGATCAAAGCTTGAAATTTTCTGCCATGTGTGGTGATCGCTTGGGTGCTCATTTTCAAATGCAGTTCTTGCTTGTGCCATCTGAACCACGTTAAGGTTTCCTCGAGTAACTTTGAGTTCCGGATGGTAGTGTTTTAGGTGCATTTTTAGAAGGGAGTCTTTTCTGAAATTCTTCCTGCAGTTGTTCAAAGGGCATTTCCAAAATCCATCGTCTGGATTCACCTCTATGATAATTGGTTTACCTGATTCATCCGCAAACCCGGAATCAACTCTAGTATCATTATCTTTAGGTACATCTGTATGGACCGAAGGGGGAATATTAGCTAACGGAGTATTTCCTAATGATTTTGCGCGGCGGCTTTTGGTCGTGATGGTGGCACTAGCATTTGGGCTGGTATTAGTAGGAATTATGGACTCTGCTGATATCTGAGAGGTCTCAATTTTAACACTATTGTTTCTATTTTCAACTGTGACACTATCTGAAGGAGTGGCTGAAGCTATAGATAGATGTTTTCGTTTTTTTGTGGGAATTTCAGAAGGATTGGGAGGAGGACTTGTCTCTATTACTTGTTCTTCAATTACAGGTAACTCTTTAGGGGAGTCAGCAGAAGGCTTAACTGTAGGTACATTTGTTGCTGTTCCTGACTTCCGACGTCTCGTTGATGGTAATGGGGAGCCGGTAGGGGATACCACATGTTCATGAAATGATTCTGAAGGTGAATCCACTTGAGTGGGAGGTACATCAAAATCGTCGTCTGCTGCTGTTGATGTTATTGATGTTACACTACTTGAAGGAGTTATCGTGATAGCGTCTTCAGACTTTGGTCTTCGTGGTCCTCTTGAGGTGGGAGTCCTTCCTTTCACAAGGACGGAGTAATCGTGAACTGTACGCTTACGTTTTCCGAGTTCTCCTGAAGGTGGATCAAACACTGAAAAATGGGCTGGTCGACTGCCCGGGGAAAGAAGCGCACTCTCTGGAGAAGGCTCTGGTAGTGAATTCGAATCCTGTACAGTCTCAGGGGCCTTAGTCACTACTTTAATTGCATTTGTTTTCAAGCTCCTTCTTTTACCCACTTTGACTGGTGGTGTCTCCTTTACTTCTTCGGTTTGCGAAATCAGCTCGTCAGGTTCCTTGGTATGGGTTTCGATTTTAGATTGTGATGCTTCCATCTGAGATACTTTGAACAGTTGATTTGCACTTCTTTTTACTTTGATTCCGTCATAGAATTTCACTTCGTACATATCTGAATAAAAATTACAAAACCAAATAGGTATAATTATTGTTATATTTTTTGCAATTATGAAACTATGAAGCGACGAAGCAATAAGGAGAATAATTACCTGGCTGTAGTATTTGGGTTATTGTTCCTAGATATTTTTTGCTATCTAATGACCAGTATGCTTCGACTTTTTCTCCAACGGAAAATCTTTGACTGCAATAAACAATAGACAATACATATACACATAAGTATAAGACAAGGGCATATGGACAAGCTGGTATACCACAAATGCCACAAAACGTTTTTCACAAACATAATATTCATATTCTACATTTCTTTATAAATCAAATAAAATATTTATAAATTATAAATTTGTCAACAATAACTACCTGATCACATTGGTGCTCTCACTTGGACGTACACGATTGCTATTCATTTGGATCCACTCATCGTACCTGGATGACCAGTTAGAATAATGGACTAAAATGGTTTGATCTTCTTCATTGATCAGTTTTACTTTCGCTGGATACCACTTTCCACTACCAAAATCACACACTTCAAGCTTCATATCCTTCTCAAAAATCGATATCCTCCCGGTTTTCTCATCAACATAAGATTTTATCACAGTATCCCCTTTTCGTATAATTTTTGGCTCTTCCAAGGTAGACTCTGTCACTGTTTGATTATCCAGTGCAGGTTCCTCGACTGAGTTGTCAGCAAGAGGAGGCTCTTTTCTCTCCGTTGAGTTATCGTAAGCAACCAACGCCGGCATATCCTCCCCTGAAGGTGACGAAGGCGCACTGTCTTCTTTCGGCAATATTTTATTTGATAATACATTACTATTTTGACTAAACCTACTCGTCCTTTTCGTAGTATTCACTATATTAACATTTTGACTAATATCAGAAACATTATTACGGGAGTTTGTACTCCCCGCTTTCCTTCCTCCATTGGTGAAAGTAATACTACTGTTATTCTGTTGACTATCACTTGAACTGGATTCTTCGCCATCAACAGCTAGGCTTTTCTGTCTTCTTACTTGCTGTTTTGTTGGCTCACTCGCCTTGGTAGATATTCCTAAACAAATTATAAAATAAAATAATTTTAATGTAAAATTTGGATATTATCTAGCAGTAATATTTAGTAGCTTTAGATTCATAACGATATAAAAATAAAAATTACCAAACTTGTCGTAAGATTTTATTAAAACTTGCTCACCGTTAGATATCGTACCATTAACTTTATTCGAGGTAGGTATTGGAATTTGTTCAACTCCAGCTCCGCAACCGTTCGACGTAGTGCCACTATCGGGAGGTGAAGAGGTGGAAGGTCGAAGGGGAGCTGCTATGGAGGACGTTGAAATTCGCGAAGCAAACCGACGCCTGGTGTTAGCCGTCGTTCCATTGCAATTGAGAAAATTTCTTGTCGGAGTAGATCTCACAGAAGTATTACCCGCAGAATTTACATTAACACTGCTGCCATGCTTCAAAGGGGGCATAGACTCCAATTCTTTTTTCTCCTGAGCTGTAGTTGCTTTCCCTTCAATAGGGATTAATTTTGGCGGCTTGCGACTCATTGCTAAACTGCAAAAACAAACAACATTGGATCACAACTTTTTCACCATAACCCACTGAAAATCTAACAATCACATTGCTTATCGTGGTAATTTAAAAAGTTACACTTAACACACTGCGCATCATTAGCTAACTGACCCCGATTCTCGAAGGTGACACTGATAACCTCGCTGCAACTTTCCCTTTTTCCGCATTTAGGTAAGTTACATTTACTTCAATTCCTCCGTGTGCGGTGTGCCTATCCGTAAAGTTGAAATTCTCATGAGTAAAAAAAATTACTAACGTTTTAAATATAATAGTGATAACAACGACAACGACAGATCGTTATTTTAGAACATAAACCTTACTCAATCTATAATTTTAATCTAGCCGTCGTCCATTTGGTTTACCATTAATTGGTATTTATTTTTTAACGCAAAAACGCAAAGCTCTCAAGTTAGTCAAAAAGTTAAAAATCTTCAATAAGCCTGTCAGAGTGAATAGCTAAAATTAAATAAAATCTTAAGAAAGAAATCTCCACGTCCTAAACAACTTTCACGCAGCATTTACACAAATTTCCCACATCGAAGTAAAAATCTGTACACTTGAAACCTTGCTAATCTCCTTATTACTTTTAAAAACCGCACAAAAAATAATTCCCTTAATCCACAATTCCCAATTAAATTTTTGTTGAGGCTATCACCTAACCTATCAAGCACCGAAGCATCAATGTGGAGGGCTTGTACTTTACACTCACACCATTCATTATTTTCTCGTTATATAATTAATGTCCGTCGCACGTTATTTATTATTTTTCTACAAACAACTAAAAGAATATCTGCACGATACTTATCCTCACTCACTAAATTTTTACTCTGTATTTACAATGTTACTAACAACTAAACCCATCCTCATCAAATACTGACTAAGTGACTACCCAGCAGTACTTGTATCGTACCCACATACATATAATTTCCATTTCAGTAATAGTAAAGCTTATTTAGACTAAATTCAAACACAGCGCACACTTTTTTTTATCAGATTATTTGATATTTTTATCATCACATTTTAACCCTTATTATATTATTACCATTATCTATTTAAGGTTGTGGACTCCAATTGCATTTCAATTTCCTTTGATCACCTTCTCTTTATTCTCCAGCGATTGGAATCCTTGACTGGTTAAATATATATTTTTTTCTCCTTTTTATTATTCCCTTTTCTTCTTTTTTTTTTATTATAACGTGGGTATCCTACCGCACTGGATGGATATCCTCTTTCCACTTTTCCAATCAAGCCTCAAGTTTAAAACTAAACTCCACTTATGACTTATCCTTTTTATTTTAGTTGTGTTCTTCCATCCTGCTATATATTAATCACTAATTATCCTATCACTTTTTTTTAACCATTTGCATTTGCCAGTATTACTCGAAAAAAAACAGTTTTATTTTTTTTAAACTACACGACACATCTACCCATTTATCCATATCTCGTCTCATTTGCTCACTCTCTCCCTCTGTCCCTTTTCTCCCCTCGTTTGCAAAATCTTTTGCCACTGTTAAAAAAACTATTTTAACTGCACGACAACAGCGAGCAACGTTTTAGTGAGAGGAGCTCATTCTCTTTTCTAAGCACAGACGAGATAGACGAGTTTGCTCTCGTGAATAGAATAGGTTCACTCGTTCACTATACGGGGAATAGGGCTCGCGTAAACTTTTCAACATTTTTTTTCTTCTCTCCAATTCCAACAAGACCAAGAGGAGGCATTTTTTTGCTATATGACTTATGCTTCGAAAAGCTCCGTGTGTACAGTCACACTCCGCTATAGATTTTTATGCGTGTGTGAGTCTGGCTAAAAATGCTATATATTTTGAGCTTCTGTGGTTCTGTGAATGTAGTTCTTAAGCTGGCTTTTAGACATTGCAATATTTTATGTGCAATGCGCTTATTTCCCTCACGCTACACACACAATAAAATATATAAAAAATGTCTCCTCCAAAGAACACTCCACTTTGACTACTCCACTCGATTCATAACTAGGGATGGGATATATATATTTACTCTACAATCTCCCACTCACCACGGTGGTGGTGGTGGTGGTGGCTTCTGGCTTCTCTTTTCGCTCCCAGCTATGAACATGCATGCTCTAATAAATGGGTGATGGATAAAAAAAATATATTTCCCAAAAACCTACATACATATTAGGAACTAAAAAAGGGTTATTAAAAAAAATCTGAGGTGATGGAAACAGTGGAAAGCAATTTCAATTCGTATTTTTGCTACTGCAGACTCATAAGATATGTATCTTGTATCAATCAAAGTGACACCAAAAAAAACGCTAGCAGACATCCAGGGGCAATGCAAAAAGTAGTAATGCCAAATGCTGAGAACTGAGAAGAGTGATGGTATTGTAAAAAAAACGGATATGTGCATAAATGTGGAGATGTTAAAAACGGAATTTTTATGGGGCTGTACAAACCATGCATGCAGTTTTGTATGTGGTGTTGGTGAAATAATGAGAATGGGAATAACAAAAAACGTGAAAGAGTTATTTCATCATCATTTTTTAGCTGTCTGTGCAGTATAAATAAGGAGGAAGGGTTGATGCTAAAAAATAAATGGTTAATAGATTGCTTGGGAGGATAAAAAAAATGTAGGTTATATGGAGAGGGATGGGGTACTGTAAAAGTATTGTGATGATATGTAGGACGCGTCAGAGGCATTCCACAATATATATATTTTTTGCCTCGTTTATTGTTGCGTTTTACTTCTAGCTATAAGTTGTTAGGTAGCAGTATCACAAGACTCTCAGGATGAGTTTAGTCGTATTTATGCATTGCATTTTTACATGGGTGGTATGAATGGATACGAGTAATATTATGAAGTAGAAGTTTCAGAATTTTACATTCAGGCTGTGTATCGCTGCGCTTTTGTCTTTGTGTTTATCCGATACTATGCTCGGTATACCTACCTAATTAAGTTTTGGAAGTTATAGTTTGTAGAGAGGCAAGAGTATCATGCTGAAAAGTGCACGTAGTAATACGTAGCGGAAGGCAAGTGGTTAATAATATGCTGCTGGATGTGGATGCTGAATCTCGTTATAAGTTTACAAGTTTGTACGTGGTGGGGTATGGAATATAGGGAATAATGGATGGTTAGGTATATGATGGTGAGAAGCTGGTGGGAAACCAACGCGAATATATTCAACGTTAAAAAATTGTGCTTGGCTTCTCTGTATAAATCCATTGTATTATACTGCATATTGCATCACTACATAATGTATTGTATGAAGTGTGTGCATTCTTGCAATTTTGCATAACAATGTGCACTGCTATTTTTCTTTCCAGTTTGTCGAGGACATGGGGATGGATAGATAGAATGTAGGGAGAATGAGAAGACTTCAAAGTTTTTGAGAGTCTTTTAGTCTGTATTGCGTAAAATTGGTCACGTTGAGCTTCTGAGCTGAGAAAGCAAATGGCTTAGGGGATAAAGATCTATTTTTTATTTTTTAAAAAACTACACTCAAGATGCGTAGCCAAAATGTGCATACGGAACCCATCGAAGTAAAACGTAGTTGATATAGTATGTAGTGATGTACTAAAGTAAAGGCTCGAAAATTCTGAAGGTTTAAAGTTGACAATAGAACGCTTCAGCGCAAAAATCTGTATAAAATGTACTGTGTACGTATGGAAAGGAAAAGGAGTAACAGACAAGTAAGTGGTAAAAATGCATAGGTTGTTCTGCTCGACTAGCAATGCTAGTCTAGCATAAGTTATATCGAGCATAATATAGGCACCGAGAGAGGCACCTGCAGGGTTTTGGTAGAAATCAAATCTAGAAAAAGATGTAAAAAAAATTTACCTAAAGATTTAACAAAGAAAAAGCCATAGTCCTATCTCTACCGAATTGCATATTTGTATGCACATATTATATAAAAGATATAAGTACTATAATTATGCACGTTGATTTTTGAAACCTATGGAGCATAAAAAATATTTGGAATAGAGACAAAAGAACTGACTACTGCAATAAATGAGCATGATGTCGTCAGAATTTTTCGATCTGTTTTTGCATTAGAATTTTCAAGCATGCTCCGAGCGAACTCCAAGCTCACTAGGAGTTGCGTATTTCAGAACTTGGTTATTTTTTTCCGCTTTTGCAGTTTTCTCGCAAAGAAATCATGCCCAGAAAGGGACTTGGAATAGCTTTAAATTTGGAAATGGAAGCAGTATATTATATTGAGTGCGTTCATGTGATGCCGAAAATATACTTTTTCATCGCAACTCAACCATAATCGCCTTTATTTTATGCTAGCTGAATGTGTTTCACTTGAGCAAGAGTCGGCAAAAGGTAAAGTAGCAAAGCAACCCTCAAAATTATGCTGGGCTGGCGCTTCTGGGCTTATGCTACTAAAAGTGAAACTGAAAGGAAGGAACGTGATTCTGAGTCATCCATCCAAAAAGTACAAGATATACGCATCACACAGGTAAAGTAAAAAAGTAGCTCCTAAAACTTGAACAGTCGAGTCGCACATCCATCCAGTTGGCATCCCAAAGTCCAGCTCACGCT
>JAHZND010004319.1:0-14756 GCA_027744115.1 Acrocyrtus sp. NNG-2020 | reverse complement strand
ATGGACATCCAACACCTTCAAAGATAATTGGGGGCGAGGTGCCACTATCTTTCTGCAGGAAGAGGTGTCCCACTGAAGCGATTGGGACTTTTGAAGTTAGCGCGTTTTCTGTTATTTACTATTCCAGAGATGATAAGAAAGTAAAGAGATCATCTCCCCCGCTTTCAAGGTCAATTCTGACTGACATCAATTCAACAAAAGGAGCCATTTGCAGTTACTTCCGGGATGACTCGTGTGCGTGCAAGGCAGCGCGCTGCGAGTTTAGTTCAGTAAAGAAGCAGTGCTTTTCAGCTGAAACAGGTTTGGAAAAACAATTTAGCTTTCAAAATTATTTTGGCAATTTTTTTGTTTAATTATTTTATTTTAAAAAGTTTGCAGCCAGTGCCTATTCGATCCATCGGAATGCCGGCGCCCAAGCGTACTTTACCTGATTAATGGAATTCCATGCAAAAGTCAGAGTGTTAGTCGCGGTCACTGCAAGCATTCAAAGGTCATTTTGGCTTTGAGCCTCCGGCAATATGGTTCCTTTACAGACCACAGAGGTGTCCTTTTTATATCCGAAGACAGCACAAAAGAAAACGACCGCCCAGATATGGTGCTGCTGACAATGAAACCAGCGGATCCTGTTACAGCCAAAGGGAGATCATTTCCGCAATTTACTCCGCCATTTGACCATCCCAACAACATATACGACAACAGAAGTCTTGAGCAAAGGGCACAAGAAATGAACCTAACATTTTACCAGTACTTTGTCTACGGAGGAACCTCAAGGAAGGCAAAGAAGCCGCCGATAAGTGGGAGAAATCTGAACTTACAAGAAGATAACTGCATCTCTTACGGGATTCCTTTGCATCTCGACGGGAAATATGAGCTTTCAGTTCAAATGGCAAATTTGAAACTTCATTCCGCCCAAAATGGACCACAGGTCGTTGAAAAAACAGCTAATTACCCAAAATTAACAAATTTTGTCTTTAACTCGTCCATCTTTAATTACTAATCGCAGGTAACTACAATTTTGTTCAATGGTCAACTTCTCATAGAAAATCTGCACGTGTCCACCTATGTCGATCTTGACAGTGAGGATGAGCTCATCCTCAATGTGAACTTTAAGGTGGGCCAAGGTGGCAAATCGCTCCGTCTGAAGGGCCTCCCCAGCTCTCGCATTGATGGTAGCCAAGTTCCAATAAAGTTTTGCGACGGAGGCTGCCCCACCACTACCACTCCTAAGGAGTTGTCTCCATCTCCTTCCACACCAAAATCAAGTCCGGCAGCGGCAATAAGCTCCTTCTCCATCGTAAAATTTGACGACTAATAAAAGTTAAATAAAAACGTGTAATTATAAAAAATACCACAATTTTATGATAGCCAACATGATTTTTCATTATTTTAATGCTAAATAAAACAAAAAGATATATGACTGGGGTTCAAGTTAGTTGAAATCCTTGTCTTTTTACCGAATAAAAAAAATTGTTCTAATTTTCCTCTTTTTACTCTGTCATCGTCGACAACTATCATTTTCCTAATATTGACAGCCTTTATTTTGCTCTGAATGAAAATGAAAATTAGGATGAAATGTGGTCCCACATGGTTATCTCAAGTGGCAAAAAATCATTGAACTACATCTAATAGAGTGAGCGAGAAGCGGACAAGAAATTGCATCATGCGCAGAAAAACGAATAATTTTTATTTTGCAAAATGCAAAAAGGATATCAGGCTTAAACTTATTTGCATTGCAATTACTGAATTACACACAAATCAACCTCAATTTCAGCGGACAGCATTGCAATAATCTTTTTTTTGCAGGCCTTGCAAGAAATTAACTGTGCGCGATAATATTGCTCGTCGTCAGTCTCACAGCCAGTCAACAAGCTCTTAAGCTGCAATAGACAACCTTGTGGGATGCTCATTGAGGATGTCGAAGATTCTGTGAGGAATTGCTTAGACTTGAATCTTGAATTTTGAGTCGAGGGGCAGGTGTCCGCAGAGCTTGCATTATTTTTATGGCATCGTGCAAAAAAAAATTAACCGTTGAGAATGGGAATGGAGACGGGGCATAAAAACAAGCAAATAAAAGTGCCTATTCGCCTAAGCTGCAAAAATCGATGCAAAATGAATTATTTCAATTATATTTTTTTGTGCTTAATTGAACACATGTCACGAGCAAAAAAAATCAAAATGTTTGAATGGAATGCGATGCTAAAAGATAAAACTGTGATGACGATAGGAGTGATGAGACCAGCAAAATTCGTACCTATTGCAAAAAATCTCTTGTTTGTAAAATGTCGCCTTTCTATTGTTGAAAAATATAATGGTGCCGTTACACAGCTAATTTTTTTTCCAGACAGTTAGCAAAAACAGTTTTTACAATAAGCGAGTCTAATGGGAATGGGTGATTTCTGGAATAGACAAAAAAATCTTTTTATAGGCTCATTTGTTCCATGAAATATTTTTTAAAAAAATAATTTTTAGTCACAAGCGATATCTTTAAAACGCTGCTTTACAGTCCTTCTCCATAATTCCGGTTACAGCCAGAATGAAAAAAGAGACTGAAATGGTATGGTTATGAATGAGGCATAGTGGACAGAATGTCTTTAAAACATTTTTGGGGCAATAAAGTAATCAAGTCATAAAGTCTCCCATTTTACCTAGACATTGTGGCGGCGTGACAATAAAAAAGATGATTAAGTGAGGACAAGCACACAAAGTTTTTTAGAGAAAAAAAGAGAGCCAACTTCACACGGCGACCACCGCAGCCCCACTAATAAAAACATGCTATGCAATATCCTGCACGTGAGCATAGTGCTCCACTCTGATCACTGAACAGATGTAAACAGCACTGAGGATCTCAGCATGATAAAAAATCGTAACTTTTTTGTCGCTCGTAAAAAACTGTGAGAAGTGAAGTGGACGACAGACAGTGACCCTGTCTAATCTTCCTTGTAGGCGAGGGAGCACGATACATTCCTAAAGACCCTTTTTTTAGTTACTGTACAAAAGTGATCAGTGATCAGTGTACAGTCATCGTCTTTTTCATAACTGCCTAAAAAATATTGCATGAATGGAGTAGCTGTAACGGTACAATGATGATGATGATGATAGTCAATTTTTGTATAGGTAAATATTTAGTAGAGTTGGATAAGCTGCAAAAGCATACTAAATGGTAGCCATTTCCTACAGATGGAAAAGGATTCTGGATTTGGGGGTAGTCTTCTAGGCGAAAAAAAATTTTTAGTATAAAAAGAATCCCTAAAGCTGAACAGAGCATCATTCGCTCACTTTCCACTCCTTTACCACATCTTAAAACAATCTTTTTGTGATTTTATCACTACCCCCAAAAACCATCAACATGCAAGTAAGTTTCCAGAGTGGGAGGTTTCGGATTTGGACATTTTGGAGAAGTAATTTTGGAATATAAATATTAATAATTATTGTTTTGAATTGTTTTTAGGCCGTCATTGTTTTCGCTGCCCTCTTCGCCGTCGCCTCCGCCGGCGTCTTGGCCCCAGCTCCACTCCTCGCCCCTTTTAGTATAAAAAGAATCCCTAAAGCTGAACAGAGCATCATTCGCTCACTTTCCACTCCTTTACCACATCTTAAAACAATCTTTTTGTGATTTTATCACTACCCTCAAAAACCATCAACATGCAAGTAAGTTTCCAGAGCTTTCGAATTGGAGATTTTGGAGAAATAATTTTGGAATATAAATTATTATTATTATTTTGAATTGTTTTAGGCCGTCATTGTTTTCGCTGCCCTCTTCGCCGTCGCCTCCGCCGGCGTCTTGGCCCCAGCTCCACTCCTCGCCCCAGCTGCCTATGCTGCCCCAGCCATCGCTGCCCCAGTCGCTTATGCTGGTCTTGCCCACCCAGCCATTGCTGCCCCAGTTGCCTATGCTGCCCACGCTCCACTCCTCGCCAAGGCTGCTGTAAGATTTTTTCTGCAGCTCCCAGCTCCAGTCGCCTATGCTGCCCCAGCTCTTGCCCACCCAGCTTTCGCCCCAGCCATCGCTGCCCCAGCCCTCATCGGTTAAATTATCTTTAACTTTATAGCCCCCCTTAAGTTATAAATTACTACTCCCCCCGTCGTTCAATTTTCCATTAGATTTATTTTTTTATACAATGACAAAAATCACAATTAAATTGGCTAATATGAAGTAATTTATCCCGAAAAAATAACTGTTTTTGTGCGCCAACTCATTATTACATAAATTAATAGCACCGCAGCGCTCTCTCCACACATCGAATCAGCTCCCCCAGCTGGAACACTTCTGCTTCACTAAATGTCTCACACTTCCTCCCAACTTCGGGTTCACCCCAAATTGAAAACCCATGCTTCCTGCAACTCTGGACCTGCTTGTCTAGCCTAGCATCCACTTCGTACTTGGAGTTGGGCGATGTGTCCAGCCACCCCGGAGCTACTTTGTCCATCGAACGCAAACTACGAACTAACCGCTTCAAATTATGAGGTCCCGCAAGTTTCGCCGATATTGGAAACATTACAGAGCCCATCGGAGAGATGGAGTAAAGCTGAGAATTGTTCTGGAATATGACTGTGATGAAGTTGTAGTTCCTGAGCATGCATAGCTTGTAGCACTGCACGGAATAACGTTTCTCCAAGTCGCACCAAGCATTGTAGTAGTCCCTTAAGTATTTCGAGTACTTCGCCGCTTTCGGATCTGAAGGAATGTGCTTGTAGCAAGGACGTACGTTCGGATATAAAATGTCAGGGTGTGAGACAGTGTAATCATAGCTTTCTGGGTATTGCCCCTACGAACATTGGTGGAAGTACATTTTTTAGTATAACTTTCTCCAGATTAGTAGTGATTGAAGAGACTTGATCGAGTCTGAGTGCTTACCAGGGGAATCGTGAGACCAAGTTGGAGTATCACAAGCAAGTTAATTAAAGCTAAGACAGTGAACTGTAAAAAAGCTGGAAATAGATAATTTGTGGTGGGTGTAGACCTCATAATAACTGCTATTAAAAATATTGCCTACGTGCCACACTCCGAGATGAAAATATGTATTGAAATTAAAGTGCGCTTTTTACAGTTATTCCACAAGGACAAATTTTAAGTTTGTCAGGTTAGAGAAATTGCAATGAATGATGAATTTTACAAGTTTAGGCAGTATAAAGTAAAACAAGTTATGTAACTTAAACTAACTATAAAGTAAGCTGACGGGTTGGAAAGATAAAGTTCAACATTAAATAATTTATCACTCGTAAAACCAACATCTATTTAATAGCAGCAATGAAATACTAATTACAGATTAGGCAATTGCTAATTAATGATGACTATGTTTGCACACGACATTTTCCTTTCTTGCCAATTAGGTAGTACCATTACCCGGAATAAGTTTATTAACTTGATTGTAGAGTGAAGAAAATCATTTACTACGGGCAGAATAATTGAATAATTCATGAAAACATTTAGTGCAATGACCAGGTGCTTTAATTATTTTTACTTTTATTAATCAATAAATCTACCTAAATTAAAATTCCATTAATGGTGACATCAAATACTGAGCTGTAAAAGGCACATTTCGTGTCCCTTTTCACTGTAAAAAGCTGACCACATTTTACCACTGTTGGTCGCATACTTTTCAGCTGCTTTAGAGCGTGCCTCTCCTTCCAACTGAATCTTCCAGTTGCTTCAGTTTGCATCCTATGCTTTCTAATGACTTCCGGTCCATGACCCTCCAGCATCTTTAGAGTTGCTTCCCCAGAGTGAGTAATGAAAGGGAATACCATGTAAATCGTGACCACATCTAGTACAGCCATCGACACCACGAACCAGTAGACAGATAGCGGGACCACGTTTGCAAACCGGATGGACACAATTAAGCAGGACGTAATGAGAAAGAAGTTTGTTGAGAGTAGTGTCCTTATCCATTCGTCGAAGGTAATTTGCCAAGTCTGACTAGCGATCTGAGATTGAATATACTGCTGGAAGAACTCCAGGTGGGGGGCGTCCGCCAATCTGGACAAGTTAGAGATGTAGTGTAAATGCGTGGACTGGGCTTCCTCCCAGAAAAACAGCATTACCACGAACATTCCATAGATCCTTGATGCCTCCATTAAAAAAATGAGCATCAAGCAAAGCCGCCCCACTGTAAAAACTGTGGTAACCCATGGGGCCCATCCTTCACTAAAGTACTTATTGAAAAGTAGGTAGACGCTGTAAAACGGATCAAAATTTTGGTAGATGACTGTGACAGGAACGAGAACAAACATTGGGAACATTACTAGCACCATCAGCTTTACAAGTTGGTTCATGAGACGCCAGTGATTTCCATTTCTACGAGAGTTTAGGGAGGGTCTCACACCGCCCCTAGATTTTGGTGTCATGATCTGTCGCATTCTCTCCAGACCGAGGACAATGTTTTCATAGTGTCGCCAGAGACTGAATGCAAAGAAACAATCAAAATAAGAGATTAGAAGAAATATCAATGAAAAAGTTCCCCGAATGATGTGCCCTTCCGCGGTTGGAGATGATAATGCTCCATCTTCCATTAATTTTGAGGATGCTACAGCTTGTCGCAGCGTAAAAATGCAAGAAGGAACCACAAGCAGTGCAATCACAATTAGACAGTTACCAGCCCAGATATAGCGGGACCTTTTAGAGCTGACGCCGAATGACTTTGAAACTGGATTCCACTCCAATATCGTTGAATAAAATTTCCGGAATAGGAAAAATTGGAGAGACACTGCTTCCGTGGTATGCAATTTATCCATGACTGCTACCGGAGACTTGTTCTCCATGACTAGTGAAAGGGAGAAGTGCAGGAGCCAGTAATGGATGCAGAATGAGTCGATATTTGACGCTCTCATTTTTTGATGTCTTTCTGACATCTGAAAGGGACTGCAACTGGACTGAATTTTGAATTTTAGTGAATTTTAACCGCGACTATTCCAGTGGACTAAATGTTTAATGTTTGCCCTTTATTCATGAGTTCAAGATATCAGTCGCATTAAACTCAATTGGTCTCCCTATCTGAAAGCAATAAAAACCACAAACACGACTTTTCCAATCCACTAATTGGATTCCAAAAATACGAAATACGTTGGATTTAGCTGTAGACAAAATCTCATCTAAATTAAATGGTGTATGGACATACCTACTCTATACCAGACACGTCCATAATTTATACATACAGCAAGTGTAGAAACATGTGTGGCGCATTTCACGAGCGCTATTTGCAAAAAAGGAGAAACTGCCAAATGAAGGAAGTTAGCTTATAAATTTTGTTATCAGGACTTACAGTTAAAAATTTATTTAATTAATTTGAT
This sequence comes from Acrocyrtus sp. NNG-2020, assembly GCA_027744115.1. Lineage (NCBI taxonomy): Eukaryota > Metazoa > Arthropoda > Collembola > Entomobryomorpha > Entomobryidae > Acrocyrtus > Acrocyrtus sp. NNG-2020. The sequence goes on along the minus strand of JAHZND010004319.1, from coordinate 7,469 downwards.
AATATATCCGAGTTGTAATAGGAAGAGCAGTTAGTTGGGAGCTGATACTAAATGAATCAATAAAAAATTTCTTTAAACAATTTCGGCGCATCTACCATAATTGATACCGGAATAGAATGGGCGTAATATCCACTTTAAAGTTGAAACTTTAAATGATAATATTTAATATTTGACAATTAACCATTTAATTACAATTTATTTAAACGTTCAACTGTATGTAATCTTTCATCTATTAAGTATGCAGATAGTAACAAATTCTTTCCTAAAATTTTCGTCATTGCAGACCAAATCCGGAAATATTCCATTTAAATCCTCAAAGTAAAACCGAGTCTTTTCCTTGAAGCCCAGTCGCTCCCCAACTTTTCCCGACACTGGATTAGAAAATTCGCTATAGATCAGTGGAACGCGTTTCTCAGACTCCGCAAATAGATTTGCAATAGCTTCCTTATATAATTGTGTGGCTAGCCCGCAACCTCGAAACTGCTTGTCAATTGATAAAATGGCAAGTTCCGGGTATGTGGTAATGCCATAGCTTTCATACGCATTGTAGGACGACTCCACTTGGTGAAGAATGTTAAGGTAAGTGCTTGTTGAAGGACATCTCGGAATGAATTCCGGAACGGACTCCCCAACTGTATCAAAATAAATTATAAGTACTCCGGCAATCTTAAAAGCACAAAAAAACAGAATGTAATTATAATTCTTCTACAGCAAATTTCCTACACTCTAAAAATTTATTAGGAAAATAGACATTTTAAATTCTCACCTTCCAAGGGTGGTCCTCATGTACTGCAACTAAGCTCTTATCGTAAGCTTTCATCATGTACAGCATACGCTCATCAAGATCGACGATTCTCTGTTCCGTCAACCCCACCAATTTGTTAACAGGCTCATCCGTATAAAAGTTATCCCTTAGATTTGCCAGCACAAGTGAATAGTCCGACGGCTGCATGAACCTTATCGTAAACTCTTTCCATTTCGAGCCGACTCCGCTCACCTCCATTAAAAGGCTTCAGAACTTTGCAAAATTACAAATCAGGTAATACATATTTATAAGTAGGTAATTACTAAAAAAAACTGTATCTAATTGAACACAGCTTCTTCTCATTTAAAAAATTTACAGTCTACAGTAAATCACAATCTAATTTTTGGCTGCTTTCCTAAAAGTCCAAACACAGAGTAAACATCATAATTATGCACTATATGTACCTACTATGGATGTAGCATGTTCCTCATACACAGGTGTACACAAAACTTCATTCATCAACTCAGCTAAATCTTAACTTAACATGCATAACGACATGACAAATAGACGCTCCGCTGCTTTCATATGCTCTTCTGTGTAAAATGTTTTCTGTACAAAAAAAGGTTTAGGACAGGGCGAGGGCACAGCCAACTCTTTTTGTCTGTAAGCTCCAGCTAGTCCAGCTGTCAGATGCTAAATTTAATTAATATATCCTCAAAGAGGAATTGTTACCGAGTCATTTGGAATATGAACATGATCGAGTATAGAATAAGCAACACATTTTTTAAGGTGAGTTATGACCTTGAGCTCTTATTCAGCCTGTCAGAGAAAAAACGAGGATGAGAGTAATTTTGCACACGTCCCTACACATTAATTCCAAAATGACAAAGCAATTCTAGATTTATTTAAAGGTCTAGCACAGTTTCCACCACAAAATGCTTTTTTCCTTCTTCCCCAAAGACAGAGCTTCCATCAGGGTGAAAACACTCACTATACTCCATTCTGCTTACAGCTTTGAATCCCAATCTTTCTCCAATTTTCTGCGAGAAAGGATTTGTAAGGGTACTGGAAACGAGTTTGTACCCTTCAGTCTTAAATGACGCGATTGCTTTACGGTACATCTCGGTAGCTAGCCCTTTCCCACGATAATCCCTGTCTGAAGACGCTATTCCAATGTCAGGATAGATGTCCACGCCGCGTTCCTCGTGAACGTCGTAGCTACGCAGAAGCTGCGAAATTACACTCCTTATCACGAGCGTTAACGGTGAGCGGGGCTCGAATGACGGTATCCGTTTGATTCCTTTCTCCTGAATCCATATTATGAGTACAGCTGCAACCTTGCAAAAATTTGAAAGTTTTACTGTCCCTAAAACAAACGCATAAAAATGATGATGACAGTGTGACAGTGTGACATTTACCTTATCAGGATTCTCCAAAGGATAAGCATAAAAGCTGCCTTGATTTAATTTCATGATGTTTGTAATTAGCTGATCTAAGTCGGCACTCCTTTCCGGTGTCATTCCTAAAATTTTGTGCATTGGTTCGTCAACGTACCAATTATCCTGCAAATGACGGAGAATCTTTGGGTAATCTGACTCCGTAATTAATTTGAAACCGAAACCGTTCCATTCTTTCAGACTGGGCCCGACAGGACTGTCCTGATTACTATGACCGTTAACAGACATCAAATTTTGTTCTTATAATTTCCTAAAAGTGAAATTTTTGGACACTTCGTTTCTCGACCTTGCTCACTGCTCACAGTTTTCATAAAGAAACTCCTTTTCTAAACGAACCTCTGCTCTTGTGCCAGTTATGGAAAATCAAATCGGGCTTTTATATTCCAGTTCCAGTGACGCCTTTGCCTCGTAAATTATACCACGTTGGAGACTTGGAGAGAGGATGAATGAACAGAGTAGTCCAGAAGTGTACAGAGATCTTGAGTTATTCACGTGAACAAGGCAATTGCCAAATGACTACTGACTGCCATCATCAGCACTATCTTCGTCATAGGCTGTGTGCGCAAATTGTCATTGTAATAATAGTGCATAGGTATAGGTAGGTTGAAAGTTTGCAAAACATCATGATAATAAGGAGAGATGTAATATTTTGCTATAAGTGTAATTTGCCAAATTGCAGAATGCTTTTTCGCTTGCATTTAGTAAATGGACAAATACAAAGTGAAGCAGTAAAGATGATTGAAATTCGTTGAATTCGCAACTGGCATTAAAATAAAGTATCATGATGAGCACAACTTTAAAAATATTTTTTTGTAAATGTGGTTTTATTTAAGTAACGTTTGCATACTTAATTAAATAATTACTCAACTAATAAATTATGGTGCTATAAAGGTAATAATACTCATTTTGTAATTAACTAGTAAATTATTTTTAAAACATTTTAACTTTCCGACTCTCGCAGTCTTTCTTTCTACTTTTTAGTTGTTGTGCACGCGCTCAGACTGCATGGCCGTAATTAAGGATAGCGGGACCAAATTTCCATCGACGAACTCTGTCTCACCGTGACCTAGCTTTCCCTCAATTTGGTCTTCGTACATATACTCCCTCCAGTTGGCGTTTCTAGAAGTGCCCGTTGGGCTGAGATCGGTCAGCAGACTGGAGTAGTGATTTCCCCAAAATGACCATTTAGTTTCCCTGTAGCGGAGTGACCTTGTCTTTAGGTCAACCCTCTTCGTCCGCTTCAGCACATTATTTTGTGACTTGAGTTTCTCGTTATGCAGATCTTTGTAGACTTCCTCGTCGGAAATTGTCTCCTCCTCAAGCTCCGACTCGGTGTGGGGGATGAACTGTGCTCTTTTCTTTCTCCTCTCCTTCGACTTTTCCAGAAGTCCATCCCAGCCCATTTCTTCGGTACTGATGAGCTTCCCGAAGTGGGTGTTTTCATAGCCCAGCTTTTCCTGGGTTTCATCCTGGCGTCTGTAGCTTTCATATAACGGAATTAGATCCAGGAATGGGTTGAAAAGCGCCAGTCCACCGGATCGAACTGGCCAATAGACCCACGCGTCCATGACATCATTTCCCTTGAAAATCTCTGGAAATTTTATTTTCAGTGCTTCTGCTGCGTGCCCATTTGTGACTGGGTGAACCTGCTTCAGAATATCCTTCAGTTTTTCCATGATTTGCACAATGTGCTGCTTCCCGAATGTCTTGGCAGACTCCCCTAAAATTTCTAATGAAGAATCGGATGTACCTATTGTGACCATGAACCCAGTTCATTACGCTATCCGACTTGTTCAGATACTCTTTCATTTCTGTTACGTGAGGAGCCAACTTTTCATCACTAATTCGAAAGATTCCGTCCGAGTGTAGTACAATAAATCCCCACTGCACATGTCTTTGAGGAAGCGGTTCCGGTCCGAAGCGGATGGGACTTGGGCCGCTGGAGGACTCACACAGGATGGAGGCACTTTTCTCTTCATTTAGTGAAAGGCCGGCGAGCTTAGTGAATGTCTGCATTGCAGTCCACGCCTTGGTAACATTTTCATTGCGGTGGCTCCAGAACCAAAAGTCATCGTGAATTCGGTAGATGGACAGCTCACTTTCCCGATTCACGTACAGATCCATCACAAAAAGGAGAGACTCTCCAAAGAGGGTCGTTAGGAGGTGACTAATAGGGGCACCGCGCTGCCTTATCTGGATCGGGGCGTCAGCCGACTCAATCTTGAGAGGCGCTTTTAGAAAGTTTCTGAAGAAGTTGAGCCACTTCTCCGTTACCCCAAAGTACTCCAGTACTGACAAGACAACGTCATGGATTAGGGACGGACCAAACCACTCCATATCAGTCTGAACAATGGTTAAAGGCTCATTTGGTCTTAGGGCGTTGTTCAGATGGATTTCATTACTAATAATGTGAAGCAGTTGCTGCTTAATCTTCATCGGCGTGAGCTCACTCTTCCTCCCTGAAGATGTGAACTGATCTGATTTTTCGTCATCGTAAATGGCCGACACTGAAACTAGATCCTGCATGCTATCCGGAAGTACGGAGAGAAAGGATTTGGAATGAAAATTTCTTCGGACTGACTGAATGGACCCATTCATGTAGTACATGTCACCAATGGTGCCAGTCCCCCTTTTCCACATTTCTGACTCGTAAATGCTTTTGTACATAGTTTTAAAGTAGATGCTCCACTTTGCTCCAATGAAGTGCAAAAGGATAGCCGTCAGGAGGTCTTCTTCCATATACGCTCTATAGCGTCCGGCGATATTTCTCTGGAATTTTACTACAACTGGCTCTGGCCACGCCCACGTGTCGTATTTCTTGATGCGCTTGTTTAGAAGTGTGCACACTTCCGTTAGGGCGTCCTGATTTTCCCGGAGCTCTTTCAGCGTAGCCGTCTTTACAGGACCTAGGGAGCCCTCTTGAACCAATCCGGAAATGCAAAGTTTTAACTCGTCAGTAGTCATTTTGTGATTGTCGTCGGCCATGTTCTTGCACATTGCTGCTGTATCCTGCCTAAGTTTCAGGAGCTGCTTCTTCTCCTTCGAAGAGTTCTGATCGAATAACTTTTCCTGGAGCAGTTTATCAAATGCCTCTTTCTCAAAGTGCTCTGGAGCGGATGCAGAAAATACTCTTTTGTTAAACTCGGCTATAGTCTCATTCTTATCTTCCCCATTCGCCGATTGTGACTGCAACTTCTCCCCAGAGACGTCCCCCTCCAAATCCGGCATTTGGGCTTGGTCGCTCTTGCTGTCCATGTACTGCGTCATTGCATTGGCGTACATGCAGGAATACTCGCACTTCTCAATCTGGTTTTTGATGAATGTTATCAGTTGCAAGATCCAATCTTTTACCAGCTCATTTGTTCCAAAATACACTCCTGCATCTTCGTTCTCTGGATCAATCCAATTTAGCAGAACTTTCAAGTCCTCAGTAGTCGCCGGTGCTGGGTTTTCCCCTTCCGGACACTTCTTCAACGTTTCATGAATCTCTTTGAGGAACTTTAAGCTCGCTTTGTTCTCAGGTTTCTCATACTTCTCCAGAATGGTGGCATAATGCTCCTTAAGAACTTTCCGTTGATTCTCCAGCCAGGCCAACTTCTCCTTCGTGACTTCGTTAGTGACGTCTCTCAAAGAGAATGCGGCAGCGGCTGAGGATCCCTTCTTCGACTTCGACTTGGGCCCCATTTTCACTCAGGCGACTCTTACTTCAATACGCGGAACAGATAATTAATCTTAGCACAGTTACGACTTGCAAAAAATCACTTTTTCGCACTGTATCGAACTGTAACTGCAGAGTTCTTTACAGAGCAACGACTAAAATGAAATTGATAACTTCTCGAGCAACTTCCCTCCTTTTTATACTACTTTCTCTTACGTTTTGTGCAAAAAATCGATACTGCTTTCTCACAAACAGTACTGCACTGTAGAACCGTTGTTGGGTTGTTCACTTTCTCTGTAGTGCACAAGCAAAATTGATATGAAACGTCACTTTATAATGCTTATCACATCACATACTTCGCAAACGTTGTTACTACTGCATGAAAGTTGGCAGAATTCTCTGTAAGCAACCGCTTATGCCTGGGCTGTAGAAGAAGAGAACGTTTTTTATTATTTCTGTGTAAAGCCTGACCTCTACTTCCAGCTTACGTTGCTCGCATTATCACTATCACTCTTTACCGAGTAATCTCATCTCGCTCTGACTGATTGCGAAAAATGGTCTTATATTTTTAACTGGTGATGAACCAACTTGCAGATTTTTCCAGTATATTTATTTATTTATTTGTACAATGAGAGCACATTTTCAGACGAGGCAAGCACTTGACTATAGCTTCGTGACAATGCTCAGAGACAAATTCAAGGAAGTCCTATCATATCACCCGTTTCCATACATGTGTAAATTGTACGTGGCTTGGGAAATGTCAAGTGAAGGTTATTGGCAAGAATGGCGAGTGGCATTGAAAAAATATTTTTGGGTACAATTTTTATGACTATTGTCCAGGATTCTTTGGCTAATTTTTATGACTATTGTCCAGGATTCTTTGGCTAGTCGGCACACGTTATTGGTAGCACATTATAGGTAGATTATTTCACTGTCCAGCAGTTTTAATGTTATTAGGATTAGGAGCTGGACAAATTAAAAAAGTCTATTACTGCTAAAAATATTCGTTGAATTAAGTCAGCACACATCACGGTTTCGCACGGCAAGTTATTACATGATGATGGTACTGTAATCTGCATGTATTATGTATTCCTTGAATAGCAGACCAGCAGCTGGTTGCTACTACGCGATTACTCTAACGAAATCAGCGAACATGTAGGTTTTTTTTGCCATTTTGCCAATGCTAAATTGCTAAACATAGACTCATGGGCTGTAAACAACGTTCCTCTATACGTTCAAGTGACTCACTCGCGTAGTAAACGCTTGGCAAAGAGTGGGATAAAAAACGTACATAAAGTTTTTTGCAACATGATACATCTACCTACATTTGTAGGAGGAACGCCAACTACAATGCGAAGATCTCAAAAACGTACTATTGCTATATTTCTCGGGAAATGGCTTTCATGCGCTCTCTGAATAATCTCTCTAGCATTTCTTCCTTTGTGGTAATGACGATTATTATACTTATTCTATGCACATAATATGCCTATTTACAGTATTAGGGCTATGTGGTAAGGCAAAGGGCACAAATTACCAACTCTCGCTTATAATAATTAAATTAACTTTTTGATTTTAATTAAAGGTTAATTGCAGTACATAGCCTTCTTGA
>JAHZND010004318.1:0-23224 GCA_027744115.1 Acrocyrtus sp. NNG-2020 | reverse complement strand
TCAAGATTATTGTTTTATGGTTCATTTATATTTATTGCAATGAATGGGTGTTATCTAATGTAGGATTTATATACTTTCTACCTAAGTTACGCATGCCACTATTCTTCGAGATACCGGACTGGACATTGCACTGCACTGGTTCGTATATTTTAAAGATATTTAACCATTCGTAAGAAGACACTTTTGTATTTCTGTAATTGTGTAATTTGAACCTCTCCAAATCAAAGTTAATTTACTCGTCCTCATTAATGGTTACATGAATCTGTAGTTTATGCTTACAGGTGAACTATCTTACAATGAATTTTTTAGCTGTGAAAATTTAATACTGTGCGGTTGCTAAAAACATCACGCAAAGCGTCACAATCACAATTATAGAGTTTAATGAAAAATCTTTCATGTAAGTCTGCAGGGAGGACGTTTGGATACTGTTACTTTACAAACTTACTACAGTACCAAAAGGTTAATTTACCATTCATTAAACCAAGCCAAGAACACGCAAGTTATAAAAGTAAACGCGAAATGTTAACAAAACTTATTTTTTAAACTTTACAGTTTTAAAGAGTGCGAGTGTGAAAAACGCACGGTGAACAAATGTAAAAATCCGCATCCAATGTTGTTCTAGTAAATTTCATGGGATGTTCCCAGTGCTCAGATTAATGTAATAAATAATTAACAGAAATATTGAAATGTGGTGTACAAAACGTATAGAATTTTATTAAAATGCTTACATTACTCACATCACACCCGACACTTATTTATTTTGACTTATTCTAATGGAATTGACTTATTCATTTTCGTTACATACCATCATCATTCACACATCTAATAACATTCACAACTTTTAAGACATTAAATTAAAGCAATTCAAATACAAATGACCGAATAAGAGTAGGTATATACGAATCAATTGATTGTATCACGTGACGTACATATTAAAATTAAACTCGTAGGAAATCAAAGTTCATTAAAAAGTAAACGAAAACTCAAAAATTGAAGTCGCAGTACATAAACACGGATCATGAATTCAGTTATTTTTAGATAATTAAAGAAGGCGCCCTTTGCACCGTGATGTCATACAGTAACAGTACAAAACTTTACCCGGAACACTCCCAACATCATAATGATAATCCCACGTGAGTTCAGTTCCTGACTTTACTACTGTATTAGTGAAAAATGCCACTAAAGGAAACCTTAAGTCATGCGTGTTTACAAAAACATTTTGGACAAAAACATTGGGGTTGCAAGAGTGCTGAAATACATATTTTGAAAATTTGAAATCAACATCAGTATATATAATAAATACCCGTACGTAAGTATAGTATAAATTATGCAGCTTACATTCAAATATCTCCCAATGTTTCCTTTAACTTTAGCGTCCATTATGTAGCCAGTCCGTGGACTTTGCGCATCATAGAAATCTCTGATACTTGGACCTTTCCGTTTCTTGTTTTTATGTACTGCAGAGGAGGTTGTTTCATCAATTGCTATTTAAGGAATGCAAACAAACAACATATGTAGCTTTTAAAACGCTTGTCCTTTCTATACATCTGTTCTAGAACAACTCATTAAAGAACAATAATAAAATGATAAGTTAGTATTAGGATGACTATACCATCATTGTTAGCACCCGAAATTTCATCACTATGTCTCTTCATTCCATCTGTTTTGCTCAATACATAATTTACTAATTTTTCTTGATCATCATAGAAATCTCTGATACTTGGACCTTTCCGTTTCTTGTTTTTATGTACTGCAGAGGAGGTTGTTTCATCAATTGCTATTAAAGGAATGCAAACAAACAACATAGCTTTTAAAACGCTTACAAGGACAAATCCTGTCTATACATCTGTTCTGTAACAACTCATTAAAGAACAATAATAAAATGATAAGTTAGTATTAGGATGACTATACCATCATTGTTAGCACCCGAAATTTCATCACTATGCCTCTTCGTTCCATCTGTTTTGCTCAATACATAATTTACTAATTTTTCTTGATCATTTTCAAAATCCATATTAGTTTCAGAAGTTTGGGTTTCATTAGGAGTGCTATGATCTCCGAAGTCATCGTCATCCAACCTAGCTGTAGCCTCATAACCTTCCTTTTGAGACTCGTTAATTTCGATGAAATCTAACTCTGCTAGATATTCATCTCCAAATTCTAGTCCATCCCGCTGATAAAAGGATAAAAATTTAATTTAATTAAAAGAGCTCTTTTATTATTTTATTTTGCAATCAATCATTAACAACGGATGGTGCAAGCAAATGTAACCTCGATTATGATCTTACTTTACTGGCAGTTTCTTCGGTAAGTACTTCCCCTCCATATACACAAATAAATGCACCTGCAGGCATATCGTATAAGGCCCGTATTCCCCAACCCTTTTTCGCAGTTTTAAATATCTGAATGGGCCACAGGACTCCATTTTGAACAACACGGTTAGTGCACGTTTTCTTACAGCTACATCTGTGATTAAAATGCATGCAACAAATAAATTAATAAAAAATTGTGCATGGTTATTATAATATAAGATACTCCCATAATATTCTGTTACCTGGAGTTGCATTCAAATATTCCACTGAGAATATGTTCCTTTAGTCGTCGGTTTGTATATCCTACAGTAGGGTACTCGGGGTCACTCCACTTAGTAAAAGACATCCCTTCCATAGTTAGCTTCCAACAAGCACATTTTGTTTTATCCTGGCAGTCATCAGTACAATCGCAGCAAACCAAAAATTCTTTATCCATGTTTACATTGACATCATGTCCGATTACTTGCTCTGAAGTATATTCCATATGTGGCAAAGAATCAAAGTCGAGAGAATTTATGCATTGAACTGGTATTGCCTCTTTCCCATTCGACACATCCTGTAATAATTTAATTAGTTGTGCATCTCAGTGTTTCAAACCCCTAATTAAAACCATTGTAAGGGCAAAGTGTATGCATTTTAGTGGTTATTTACATTAATTACATAATATTATTATTTGGCTTACCTCCACACTCGTTATCGCCTTTGTTGGCACGAACTGATTCAAACAATCTACGGAGGAGTCGAAACTGAAGTAGTCGATCGGCATTTCGTATTGGGTTGAGATTAAATACAGGTTTAGTTCTTCGTAGTTTCTTAGTATCCGACCACAAGGAGTTCGATAAGACACAACTTGATGAGGATATTTTCCCAGCTCTCTTTCCCATCCCACAAACAAAGGGACGGTTAAAGGACTTCGGTTTCTCCTATCTTCTGTTGGTGGTATATACGCAAGGACACATTGCTCATTGCATTCATGCGAAACGAACTCCTTTGGCTTTGGACAACTGCCTGGAATCTTAAATTTCTAAGTATAAAAATAGTAATTTAAAATTTAACGGTCGCTTTTCCTATTGAAGAATCGTAGTTATACTATAAATATTAATAACATATATATACATATAAATAACGGTCATAAAATATACAATTATTGTAGTACGTACGGTAACTGTTCCTTGGAACTCAATACATGGATCTATGTCCAGCATATTTACGTGTCCACTTAGCTCATTGATGTGATTGTGCCTTCCTTTAGATGTAGATTTTTTAGCTAAATGTTGCCTCGTAGCCTCGCCAGTGGTACCAAAAGACTTCTTTCGAGTTTTCGGAAAAATTAAGATTAATAAAAGAAAGCATTAATTTTTATACTTATAAAAATAGTGTAATCAAACTCGCAAAGAAGTTATTACTGCAAGCCCTAAGCCAGCTTAGTAAGCAACTACTACATATTTTAAACTACTAACCACGTGATTTTTCTACTACCTTACCTTTAGTCCATTTTCGTGAACAAATTGATAAATAGGACGAAATCTCACAGATCCTCTATAAATCCATTCCTCTCGACTATCATTTTCAAAGCGAACTTTGGCAAGAGAGCAATCCACGTTTTTGACACGGGAGATGAACCACCTACCTGTTGAGTACAGAGTTAAGTCAGAGAAATATAAGTGCGACTAATTGTTGTGAATCATAACATATGGGTTAACTAATAACTACGGCTTTAATCGTATCTGTATTTGTTTGTAAATATATCTAGGTACCATTCCATTCAGTTGGCACCAGAGATCCTTCAAATAGTTTGAGTTTATGACATTCGGGGTATCTATGTATGTAGTCCTTAATGAAGTTACTCGCATCCGGATGAACATCTTCCCAAACTTCCTTTGTAACTCCACAGACAAGTAGTACCTCATCAGGATTGACATATTGAGCAAATCCATCATCAAAAAATATTAAATATCTGTAAGTAATTAAAGTTTCCGTTAATTTTTAAGACTTAACCTGTGCAACTGTCATAAGAAAGGTATTCTATCCAGTAATATCAATGCCGACTTTAACATCATAGTATATACTAACTAACCTGTTCCTTGTGTTTTTCTTTGCAAGTTCTCCAATAATTCCAGCATAGTATTCACCTTCTGCAGTTAACCCATCCCTATACTTTGCAATGACTCGTGACCCTACAGGCAACAAAATGGGATACGGAGAACTATATGCCAACTCTTTTGCACACAACTGTCGTTTGCAGCGAATAGATCCATCTTCTTCTACAGTTACTTCTTCTGTGGAATTGTCATTTTCTATGTGCTCATACTGTACAATAAACTCAGTCTACAAAAATAAACCACATGAGAATGTCAGAATTCGCATGGATAAATTGATAAATCAACAAGAAATAAACTAACTAAATGAAAATACAAGATTCCAATACAAGCCACCATCAAGCTAATTACCTGATCTGTATCGACATTTTGTACTAACTCTAGTATTTCTGCTTGCAACCAGGGCCTCATTAAACTTTTATACATTCCATATACAATATCGCCAACACTGGGCTTTACTCTTGGAATAACAGAAGGGGTGGGCAATAAAATGTCCATTTCTGATGACAGAGGACGAGGTGACTGGACTTTCGGCTGTAAAAATAGTAATAGGAACAAGAAATAAGACTAGCTAAACCAATTTGCAACAGTAATGAAATTTTAAATAAGTATTCAGTAAAAGTTCACATAATAAATTATTTAAATTATTTTTTTAAAAACTAGTACAAGCACTAAGGAGCTAGTGCACTGATTGATTCAGTAATATTTCGCTAGGAATCATACCTCTGATATAATTGAAGTACTATCATTATTTCGCGAATCACTATAAACTTGCTCACTTCCAAGATTACACTTCCTAGTACTGCCGTTTGAATTAATTTCAACTTCCTGGATCACGGTAGGCTAAACACGAAAAAGACAAAACATACATACCGTCAAGTAAAAACTCTGCTCTGCGCAATGGAAGCGCACAAAAAACTAAATCACATACTCGTTTAAGATTTTTTTTAAACTTACCTTGGGGCGGGTGTCAAACATTTTATTGTACCGTTTGCATGACTCATGTACCATATTGTCTGCAGATTCAATTAGTCTGTCTAGCTGTTTCATTTCCAATTCTAAAAATGATTTTAAAGTTTGGTTTAATGTTTATTCAATATCTCGTTCCTTACTGTTTATCAGCATTAGCTACGCGCTACGTTAAGTTAAAACGCGCAACAAAAAGTTTGTCTTACCCAGTTCCTTGGCTTCATTCATTGCAACTTCCTCACATTTTCGCATTTGTGCTCTAATTTTAAACTTGCCTAATAGAGACTTGACTAAGCCATCGACATCGGAGCGATCGAAGTCGACGATGACTTCTTCATCAAGACCATTTTGAACTCCATCAGCATTCCTACCGTTACCATAAACTTTTATCGGAATATGTTGCGGTTTATGTTTCTCCGTAAAAACGCAACGCATTGCCTTTAGGTCCTCCACGCATTTCTAATAATAAAAAACAGAAACAAACAGATGAACTAAATTACCCAAGGTGGAGAAACTAAAAGTTTAGTTGCCTGTTACAACATCGACGTAAGACGTAAAAAAAACAATTTGCGAATACTACCATTATTACCGTTTGAAACTCATTAGCCATTGCTGAACAGTTACGACATACCATGACCACTGGTTTACTTTTAAGGCCATAGTACAGAAGCACGTCGGAAGTTGCTCTAACCAATTGGCCATCAAGATTCTCGCAGTTGGGAATGGCACATTTGGGAGCAGTTACTGTGGCACTACCACCTAGTTTGTCCGCATTTCTGTTACTTGAAATCTTCCTAAGTGTCCCTCCTATTTCTCGGCCGCAGTCTTCATAAGGTTTCAACGGTATTTCTACAATGTCATCATCTTCCTTCACATCAACTGCTTCTGTACGAGTAGACTGCATACTCATACTGTCGCCATTCTCACTATTTGAAGCTTGAGTCGCCATCATCATCACCTCTCCAGAAACTACTAACCCTTTTTCATGCTTAGAGTCGGTGCTCATTTTGAAGTATTTCAAAGAAATTAAATCATTAAATTAAATTCGTAATTTTTCGTCGCCGTCGCGGTCAGGACCTTCTGCTACCTGCAAGCATGGCCAAACATTTATAAAGCATATAGTCAGTGGTCATTTTTAAAAATTTGCACTTCTATAAAATTTTTAAAATCAACAGTTCCTCTGCGCCCTGGTCTTTACATACCTGTCTACTACACGAGTTCGAGTTCCAATGTCCAAGCGTTTCTACAAGCTTTTGACTACACTACAAATCACTGACGCCACTTTCTACGTCCACAAAAGCAGTTAAAAATTGACTAACAACTAGTGAAATCACTAATTAGTTAACTTTTCTCCACTTCCAAGTTCCAGTGCATTCTCCGGTTTGGCAAAACGAGTTTGTGTTTAGTGCATTTACAATTTTATGAAATTTTCCACACAAACAAATGAAAGCGCATCACAACAATGCCTCTTCTTTTCTTTTCTACATATCTCAATGAAAACGACATGCACGCCGACCCCAATCAATGCAATGATCAAAAAATCCTTTGGAAAGATTCCTATTCCCTATCCCTACTATGCTTACGCTATTATTTTCACGCTGACACTACCCACCCCGATCATACAATTTTCAATTCAAAGTATAAGCGCAGGCCAAGTGTATGGTGCATGTATATGTAGCATTTAGAGTTGAGCGATAGCCCACAAAGTGCCCTTGCCTTTCCCTGCTGCGCTGCTAGAAATCTCGTCCTTCCTGCTTTGCCCTGCTTTGACCCTTGACCATGATAAAACATTCACTGGCCCTGTAGGCGATTGTAGAGCCCGTAGACCTTGTAAATGGTAAATAGCAAAAAAAATTGCGAAAATCGTCAAGTTTCGTCATTGAACTGGACCTATCCCGTTTAAACTTGTCAGTTGCTATTTTCGTAATTTATTGTAAAAACTTATTTTCTGATTTTATTAAGTTTAGTGAAGTTTGATTTGAAAATCATTTTTCGATAACAGGAGATAATAGCAAGGGAGCATCCAAAAGCACTGCAAAAGAGCAGGGCAGTGGGCTAAATGCTAAATCACGCAACTCTATATTGGATTAACCAACTGGACATGGACAGGACAGTAGAGGAGGAGTCCTTCAGTCACTCACTATACTAGTAGTAGACTGCATAATTGTATAATGGCTAGGTTAGTGGTTCCGTATTGAATTGGTAGAGAGCGCCGGAGCGTAGGGAAGGAATCAAGGGATGCCAATATACCGCTATGGTGCATAGTCCACAGTGTATGTAATGGTGAATGGAGCAAGCAAGCAAAGAAATGGGGAAAAGAAAAGGAGAAGAGAAGGAATACAGTGCGGAAGGAAGGGAATGCAAACTAACGAGAGCTCGCAGCTGACTTTTTCGTTGAGTGCTCCATTGTCCATTCCATCATTTCCATCGAACCCAATTCCAACATAACAACCCTATCATGTGCAGTTTAGTTTGTTCCGCTGTTGTCGCAAAGTCAAAAGAAGTGTGCATTATACTTATGGTGCATTTAAATCGTGGGAACTGCTGAGCGGAGCTGGCTGAATGAAGCTGAGCTTCTCTGCAAAATGTCAATATTTAGATTTTGGAGGCCAGTTGAATTAATTGAAGTTGAATAGAAGAAGAGTGAAGGTGAACTGCGAAGGTATGAAGTGAAAAGTACCGAAAAAGCTAAAACACTTGTGGATGGACACAAGCTTTTGTTATCGTTTTTAGGAGAGGTTTATTGTTTTGCAACATCAGCTGTGTAAGTGTCATTTAAACTTTAAAGGGGGAGCATTTTGCGAAGTAGTAGATAGCAGAAAGAGTGGTTTTGAAATAAAAGTATAAATTGTAGAAACAATGACATTTCGAAATTACTTGTCATGTCATCATCAGTCATTTTAGTTGAGTGGTGAAGAGTGGATTGATGAAGGTTGATTAAATTAAGAAGATACACTAATACTGCGTCATTTACATTCGTAGATGGTTAGTCATGGTGGCGTGGTGTGTATGACTGTGACTGAATATGAGAATGCTGCCGCAAAATAAGAATAATTAAAGTAGGATGCTAAGATAGATAGGTTGGTGCAACAGTTGGAACTTCACTTTTTTGTAGAAAGTGGTAGAAGCAACAAGGTCAATCGGTGGACAGAACATGTGCATGCGAGCGCTTTTACCGGCGGAAAGAAATTAAGTAATTAAGAAGCTGAAAAGTAAATTTTGGTCAGTGTCATTCCTTTGAAACTACCCCGGGCCAGTCAAGGTTTGTATTATATTGCTAATAATTATTGTAATTTATACACATTAAGAAAGTATGTCGTTATTTTATTAATCCTGTCCACACTTCTGTACTGTACCGATTTATCGCATCGCCCCACAAGCACCTAGTCGTTCTTGGCCATACCAATCATGCCATGCATGTGTTTTCTTCTATTACTACTTGCTGATATTTTGCTTTAATTGTGTACCTAATTGCAATTAGTGTTAGCGGATGACGTTAACTATTTATTTCCGCTGCGCTCAGCTCATTCAATTTCATCCACAATACTGTGGCCTAATCCTAACCTTCATACATTTAACGCGTGTTTTTTTGTTTGGTAAAGCTCATTCATGAATGAATTCAGGAATTTTATGGCCATAGTCATGCATTCAACGTTCATGGTTCATGGTTTAGTACTTAACGATATGGTATATGTAAAATTGCCGTAAAAATTCCAGCGGATGGAAAATTATAGTGTCAATTACAACGCAATGCTTTGTTATATGCCGCAGCCAGTTAAAATCCATGACGTCTGTCTTGTAGAAAACCATGATTTCCTTGCAATTGCCCAATCTCTCGCTCAGGTTTTCTACAGTAAATCGTGCATTCGTCATTATATATAGGTACCCACTTACCATAAATTGCCATTAATAATACAACGGAATTTGAGGATAGCAAAGATAATGATTGAATTGAGTGCAGTTCAAAGCTTTGCTTCACGAACATGCCGTGGTCAGAAGATGAATCCAGATTTCTGCATGTGGTCGGTCTAGTTCTAGTCAACTCATATTTGAGAGTCTTGAGACTTGAGTAATGTCATTATCAGCATCATCACCAGTTTAAATCACGAAGCTTTGCGGAATTTGCAAAATCAGAACCAGAACTGATTAACTGGGCATGCGAACGCAAAATCATATACCTACGTTAGTTGGAATTTTAGCATTTCATAATGCGTCAATCTTTTTTAGAGATGGTGCGGATGAGGATAACTTTAAAATTGACCAAAATTGAGGTAGTTTCCTTGTACAGCCACATAGAAAAGTGGAAAAGTCTAAGATGGCATTCCACAGACAGGTAGTACCAGTTTGAGTGAATTAGTGGAAGGGTGAAATTTTAATTTTACAGAACTTCTAAACTTCTTGTTAATCGTGTATAAGTAATTCCCCATTCCCCTACCCGCAGTTCTTAGAGGATATTTTGATTGAAAGGAACTTTGTCGTAGTTTTCAGTGTTGGAATAATTGACATAAATACTAAATACGAATTTGGGAATTTGTTATAGAAAAAGATTTCTACATCTTATAAGCAGGAGAGTTTATGAGGCTAAAAATTACAGTAAGAAACGAAGTAAAAAATCTCATAATTTAATTTTAATTTTAAATACAAACTACCTTTGTTTGAAGGTTTGTACTTTGCACTTTTCACTTACTGCGTTTTGAAATTGAGTGCATATACGGTGATGTGACAGACAGGTTTGGACATCCAGTATCAAACTTGACCGTATCATATCTGTAACCCATGCAATTTATTTGTTTATATTTTGCACTAAGATAAACACTTGTTCACTATAAACTCGTACAAGCTCATTAGGCTATGGCCACGGCGTTTTGCGACTTGTAACGGACGGCTACACTGACCAGCCAGCCCATTTAATACTGGCCTGACAGTTTTATCAGCAGCATATCAATAAACACCATCGATCATCTTTTCCCCAATCATATCACCCTTTAGTGACTTTAGAGATTTAGACAGGTCCAGGTCCCTGGTATGGTATGGGTGTTTGAGAAACGGTTATTTCATGATGATAATATGTGTTCTTATTCATGTACTCAATAGTATTAGCTATTGGCCTAATTATAGCATTAGAGTGAACAGTGAACGTCAGCAAAATTTATGAATACTAGATACAAGTCATTGGTTAAAGTACATAGTACACGCACATGCACTTTAACTCATAGTCAGTGATTTAAATTTAGAAGTTCGTAATAGTAGTAATTAAAATTTGACCAGAACCAGAGCTACTATGAAAATATATTACGTTAGCAGAACTTAATTCATTCAGAGAGTCAAAAAGTCTGCTACATCATTGTACATTTAAAGTGGATAGCTAAACAATGTTATATGGGATTCGATTTAATTGCATTTTTGTAATCACTTCATTTATGATTTAAACTCATGCCATGTTTTTTTTGCGTTTTAACTGGCCAAATATAAATAAAGGCCTCTAATTCGTATGTCAGTATCAGTACACGTATTCCTTGTCACGGGCTTTTCAAGCTCATGTTCCTGTTTCATGATTTTGTTTTTATTCCTCAATTTAATTTGACCTGACATATCGCTAGGAGTAGGAACTAAGTTTTGCATATACATACATTTGATAAAATGTCAAAGATAAAATTGGGTAATATGGCGTTTTGTATTTTCCCTTTATTAACGAAGATTTGAATTTAGGGTGATGGATTCTGCAACTTTCGAATCTGCAATTTAGTGAAAGAAAAAATCATGGTTTTTATATATCTTTCCTTGTTGTAACCTGTAACCCCGTCTCTTATCGTATCGTGAGTGGATAAGCATGTGCCTGTGATACATGAACTTTTGAGAAAAGTCCTAAGAAAGAATACATATATTGCACATCGTCATCCGTCGCCTCGTGTTTCCCATACATCCTTTTTATCATCAAGTCATCAGTCAGAGGTGGGTTTTGTGACTTTAGTTGTTAGTCGCAATCGCAGATCACTATTACACGTCATATTTCTCACATACTATAGGTCAGTCAGAAAAAGTCGCATGTTGTTGCTTTCATTCATTTCTCAACTCGGCTCCGGCTTGGTTGTTGGTTCTGCGAAGCGGAAAAAGGCAACAAAGAAACAGACAAGATAGATCTTTGTTGATCACTCGAATAATACAAATAAAAAAGAGATTTTATTAAATATACTTGTTTGATTTGTTTGAAATTTAGTGATTTGGAAGAAAGGAAAATAGGAAAAATCAGAACAATTCCATTGGATTTTAAAGTTCTTTGTACTACTTTACCGAGCAGCGCACATTATACTACATAATGTCGTACGTTTCCAACAATCACGGTCTTTCTTCGTTTTCCACATGGAATAGCATTACATCTTCGGAACTTCCACGTAAGTTTGCATTACAAAATTACAAGCTTAAGTATAATGTCATGACATTCACTGATTCCCGCTAAAGTATGCATTGTATTTACATATGCAGCGAGTTAGTAGAGCCAGTTAGTTATAAGTTACTATATAACGAAAAGAAATCGTGGATTGCATATTTTACATATGTATTTGTTAGTTATATGTCTGCAGACTTCTGTTAAGGTCTTGATTTAATTTTCAAAATTAAATCAAGCCAGAGAAAGCAGTTAAATAATGGCTGTAATGCCAGATCACTGTGGACATGAAAAATTCAGACACTTCAGCAGAAGAAATTGAGAAGCCAAATGGCTCTCGTCCTAACCTAAGTCCTGCTACAACTGAGTCAATAATGAAACTTTTTCCTTCTGTAGCAATGCCCTGGTTCGGGATGGACATCGGTGGGACACTAGCAAAATTGGTTTATTTTGAGCCCACAGATAATACCCCAGCAGAAGAGGATATGGAAGTGGAGACGTTAAAAAATATCCGCAAGTACCTCAAAAATAATAAATCTTATGGTAGTACTGGATACCGGGACGCACATCTGCAGGTATGAGTTTTTGCATATAAAATACATAAATGTTCAATAATAAAAATGATCATCAGTATAATTTGAATGTACATATTTTACAGATGGATAATGTCACAATTGGCAGTCGTAGAGGTAGTCTGCATTTCATCCGATTTCCTACATCAGAGATGGACAACTTTTTGGAACTGGCGAAAAATAAAGGGATGGCGACACTAGCCAGTACAGTATGTGCTACTGGCGGAGGAGCCTTTAAGTTTGAAAGTCAGTTTTATTCCGTAAGTTTTTATCACTGTGTATCATTAATATTAATTATATACATATCACTGTTTGTTCTGACTGAGCTGTTGAGTTTATTTATATTAATTGTATATTACAGGAGGTCAATATGAATTTGCACAAATTTGATGAACTGGACTCATTAGTTCGTGGAATCGAATTTCTTCAGGCAAACTACCCAAATGAGTGTTACTACTATGAAAACCCAAAAGGAGATTCAAGTGACAAAGTATCCTATGATTTCAGAAAGATGACATACCCATATATGGTAAGCACTTCCAAGATTATTTCAGTAGATCTACATATATACTATAAAGTATTTATTTTGATTTGTGATGTTGACAAAATGTGCTGGTACTTTTAGGTAGTTAATTGCGGATCTGGTGTGAGTATGCTGAAAGTAACAGCGCCTGGTAAATTTACGCGTGTTTCCGGAACTAGGTGCGATTGCCATTACATCACAGAGTTCGTTCAATTCAAATTTTTATTTTGGTCGCTTGTGCACGATTTTGTACCTTTATTTATAAACCTTTTCAGCTTGTACCACTTGAAAACGATTACTTTTATAGTAGGACTACTTTAAGAATTACACATTTAATTTATGGTTATTTCGTATTAGGGGCGTCTAGGGTAAGATTCGTTTTCAACTCCTTAAACCCTTTGATACCATTTATTATCATGTCTAATTTTTAAACCTATTCGAATTATTTGTACTTAAAGGTTTTATTTGTGGGAAACTTTCTTCGGGTAAATACCATTTCCATGAAGCTCCTCTCGCATGCCATGGAGTACTGGTCTAATGGAGCCTTAAAAGCTCTCTTTCTGGAGCACGAAGGCTACTTCGGATCCGTTGGATGTCTTTTAGAATTAATTGCACAACGCGAAAATTACATAATTCAGCAAAATACTTTGAAAAATAGCAAAATGAATGGATCTTCCTCAAACAGCACTGTAGCAAATGGTGTCTCAAGCTCAACATCATCTAATAGAACAGCAGAAAGCAGTTTGAATCCTCTTAGTACGAATGGTTTGATGAACTTGAGTCCAACTGTAACAAACGGCACTACAAGTGACCATAGTATGACTGATGAAGAAGACAGCTCCCGAGGGGTGGAAAAATAACTGCTAAAGCTACCTGTAAAATTAAATATTAATTATTAGTTGTTTGTTATTTCATAGTTTTTGCTTTCACAAGTAAAAGTAGTTACAAGGACGTACAAGGAGCAGTAAGTGCACAGTTATCTGTTAGTATGCTCTAGTAAGTTGAAAGTTGAATCTTACTAGTGGAGGGATGAAGGTTTTGTAGTAATTCTGTATTATTTTGACTTTTGAGGGACAGTTGAACTTCAAGAAAAGGTTTCTCGTATTTGCAAACATTTTGCTTCACATACTTGAACCTTGTCATTCGTATAATAATCTTTCGCCTAATTCCATGAATTGTTTTTGACACATTGCGCAAACTAGCTTTAATATAAATTAAGCGAGATTTTATTTAATATAATGTATTTTCATTGTAATAATGGGATTTAATCATTTCCCATATAACTATACCGAAGAAAAGCATGCAGACGTACGTAAGCTCTAATTAATATTTGGATCGGCTCTATGACATATTAGCTCCACAATTGGCTTGAATATAACAATAAATGTGCTAAGTTGAACGCGACATTGTCTTATAAATGTTTTATAGCTTACTTCAATTCCTTGTTGAATTCTCTGCGAGTTAAATAAAGGTTACTTTTGTTTATTAACTACTAAGCTGTGATATGCTTAAATAATGGTAATCAAGTTATTATTTTAGATTTTTAGCTCGTTGAAATTACTTTTTGTAATGTCTTAGATTTACTGGCAGTATGGAATAGATGAGTATGTGAATTTCTACAAAAGATTTTGCTTGAAAACTGAACAAATTATGTGTAGATATGTATATGATTGCTATTGTACTGATTTCAAAATTTAAGTTTAAAATAAATTGCAAAGAAAGTAGTACAGACAGACCTGGAAATGTGCGTAGTCAAAAATACTATTGTGATGCTAGCTGACCTGTCCGTGTATCTCTGCTCTATATAGGTAATTAGGTTGTTTGAGTAGGTATATTATTTAGTTAATGATCGTCTTAATAATCGTCAGTGTACTTTTAGAATTCCATTACAACCGCCGAATGGAGAAGCCGTTCCATCGATTACCCGCATGCCTGGAAACTAAAACACATAAGGTTCAACAACATATCAAAAGAATGACGTAGTAGTTGTATTGTATGCTTGTCTGTTATTCCGAAAGGTGCTTAGCATGTAACATGGTCTAGTGAAATTCCCTATTAAAATGATTATACGTACATATTAGAAACGAATGTTAGCTGAAATTGAATACGATGGTGAAAGGAAGGCGGCAAACTGATATTCACATACCTATACCAACTAATATAACATGGGTTTGGTGTCTAGAAACTCTATTTTAGTGGAAAACCAAAAGAGTATTTTTTGAAAATATCGTATTCATGAGTAGCATTCCTGTATTTTCTCATAATCAGTAAATCTGCTATACTTTAGCAGTGTAAATGCAAGTAGCGAACAACTCTTTCAAGAAAGGGAATTCGTTTCGGTATGCTCTTCTACGTTCCATGAGTTTAAATACTTTTTATAGAGAAATAAAAAATCTTGTTCATTTTCGTTATAACTGTTAAATAGCATACTAGAGCTTCAGTTTTTAGTTGTAAAGTAGACATTTACTTTTTACTCTTATTGTTTAAGGAAACAACATGTTTTACTTAATAAAAGTAAATATGTTATATGTATGTTTCAAACATTTATTGTGCTTACAAGTAAATAAAATCAATTCAAATAACAGCACACACGTTATTCACGTATCTATTTAATGTAATATATTGTATTGCATCGTTTCGTTCAAGCACTTTAGCAAGAAATAATGATTGAAGGAAATATATATAAGCCTTTAGTTTGTGTCACTGGATTGTTTAACACAGTTTTGGCTGCATTCCCATAAAGATGAAAATCGATTCGCATTCCCACCTATAAATGGCATGACTTAGTGTATTTTTTAGGAAACGTTTTTGTGACTGCTAATAGGTAGATATTGTTTCAGCCTTACCACATCCATTGTAGAGAAAGTGGGAACAGCGGTTGTTATCTGCGTCGTAGAAAAATTGCTCGATGTGAAGCCCTCTGCTCAATCCTGGACAGATTATACCACTGTCTTTTTCAAGTTCACAGAATGTAGCTGGAAATCTAGAGTTTACTCGATTTACTGGAATTGGAATTTGATGGCGTTTCCTATTCTCCTCGTGCGCATCAAGATTCATACTCAATGTCCCAGTCTGTTGAGGCGGAAAGCTAGAATCGATGTCGGAGTGAGAGTGAG
Source organism: Acrocyrtus sp. NNG-2020 (assembly GCA_027744115.1). Classification (NCBI taxonomy): domain Eukaryota; kingdom Metazoa; phylum Arthropoda; class Collembola; order Entomobryomorpha; family Entomobryidae; genus Acrocyrtus; species Acrocyrtus sp. NNG-2020. Next base: position 7,248 of record JAHZND010004318.1, on the reverse strand, counting down.
ATGATGACCTTTCTTTTCTGTATGTGATGAACGGAGAAGCAGGCTCATCTTCATCTGCAGCATTCTCTACGTCGGTTTCGCCATGGTTTGCATGAGCGTCCGATACACTGCTGACAGGCCCTGAATAAAATTGAATTCCAAGTCACTTTTTAAATCTAGCGAGTGGCAAAACTGGAATTTTTATTTTTCATTACCCCAGTCGGCACGCATTCCAATATTTGGCTGATTTTCCTTCATAATGGAGCTACCGTATTCAGTGTCACTTATACTAACAATGCTCTTAATCTCTGGCTGGGCTTCAACTACGAATTTGTAATAGAAAATATATTTTAGTCACTTCATTTACGTAGTCTATTAAAAATTTGCTTACCCGCTGGAGCATTATCATTTATTACTTCGCTTGCTCCGCGTCTGTTCTCAGTTTCGTAATCAGACAGAGTATAAGATTTTGCAGAGTCTGCAGGAGCTACGTGTGATTCCTCTTTATCCTGCGTGTAATCATATTCCGCCATTGAAATTCCAGGAACGTGAGCATTAAATTCATCCATGCTTTTTGCAGCTGCACCTGAAATAGAACTCTCGACTGCGGACCGACTTCCATTAGGTTTTGCTTTCTCACAAATTTTTAAAAATATGTTTTGTAAGTATTAAAAAAAAATATTTTGTATCTAATTTGAGGATGGTTCGATTATACATTGAATTAGTTATTATTAGCCAGTAAGAGCTTACCCAATATAACAGAGCCCGCGACGCCATTATTGGCGTATAATACTATTGATAATACGCAACATAGATATGGTGTCATTATTAAATGTTTCTGGCAACAGATGAAAAGTTTATTTTAAAAAAATGATACCGAGTTCCGTAGAACGTGTTGGACTTTAGGTGGACTGTTTCGTAGTATAGCATATATAATCTATTATGTGGACGAAGATGTTACGTCACTGAGTTTACGTTTCGTCTAAAAACTTATGATACGGTGCTTGTCATCGTTCCGTCACTCTCAACCAGAAAAGTTTTATGTCTCATTGTTGCTTGCAAATAATTCTAAGAATTAAAAGCACATATTAATAGTTCACTTGTCCTGCCAAGTGTCTACCCATTTACAGATTTCCTTCTGCTGGCCACAGCCATGCTATAATAGTAAATTGGTATGAGTAATGAGTACACTAAAATGTATAAATGTAAAAACGTAAAAAAAATAAACATTATATATTAATTTGGCATTCGCATTTCATTCACAAACAAAACAGAGTTACATAAAACTGTGCAGATGAATTACTTTTCTTAAACAGGTAACTTATATTGAGTGAAATTTAATTGAAGGACAAAATCAGTATATTTCCCATTCTAATGAATAGGCAGATGTACAGAATTTAAGAACTTGGAAGGGTGATAATTATGTAGATTATGGCTACTTAAAAATATATTGTATTCAATACTCTTCGTCCTCATGATTTTTGCAGTGATCTGGGAAATGACTTTTAGAAACATGAATGTCGGCAGAGAGCTGGCCGTGACATTAAATCGGGTAGTTCAAAGCACAACAGTAGACTGGATCCCCCGGACATTGAGTACAGCAACAGGCATTCAACGGAGGGCATACAAAACCACCCTTCTTCTTTTTCCTACGGCTCTGCTGGTCGTCTGGAACAACTCCTTTCTTACGCAGAGCGTTCCAGTCAACTGGTTTAGCTTCTCTGAGAGACCTCTCAAGGTCCTGCATTTTTTTCATGTATCGTTTTACTTCAATGGCTTCCTTCTTCAGGAGCTGGGCAGCTTTAGTCCGATCCCGTTTCTGCTTCTTTTCCGCCCTCTGTTGGAGCGTTTGTTCCAAGGTAAGTACTGTGGCCGAACCTTCAGTATTCTTTTTGCCCTTTCTTGGTTTTGGTTTTGTAGCAGGGAGCGGTGAAGGAGCAAACAGAAACGCAAAGTCAGTAGCAGAACATGAGCAAGCACATTTTTTAGTTTTCTTCGCTCCTTTGGGTTTCTGCTTCATGACGAAGATGTATTTGTGGGGGTCACAACAGTACTTCGGAGAATGGCGTAGTTTAGGAACACAGCAGCATCCATAGGTTTCCTCCCAAATACTTGTTGAGTAGTCACCCCAGGGAGAGGATGGACCCCGGCAAATGTCCTCGAATAGATGGCCATCATCGCATGCAATTATTTCCGTGTTGCAGCAGCGAGGAGGAAGGCACATTGCGTGGACCCCGTGAGGAGCACAGGGTTTGTTGGTAAATGGAGTATAGACATTCAACCGGATAGGCTTGAAAGGCTCATCGAACTGGAAACAAAAAAGAAAGCTGATTTAGTTCTGCAAAAAATATGTGGTTTATATTCCACTCCATGGCCTTTCGAATGATATATCGCACATCTCCAACCCCGAGGGGACTTGTCGCAATATACCCTCGATACTGAATAAGCATTTACCTGGTTTGCTGAATAATGATGCGACATGGCGAATCAGTCTGGTGGTGGACAATCACTGGCTAATTTTGTTACACTGTTGCAGCTTTATAGTTTCTTGAACCAATATAGTGATCGTACGGGCATCGGTATAGGCACTTTCGAAATTGTGAAATTGCTTTTGTAAAATTGCTTTGGATGCGTATTTGTTGAGCAATTCCGTTCTCAAATTAAGTCTCCTCCATTTAAGCATACAAATTAAACGGTTACCCGTTTCAAAGGCAACACAGGTCGAAAGAGCAATATTACTTTGGCTTTGAATTTGTATTTACAAAGAATTGAAGATTTATCTTCAAAGTAACCATGCAAAATTCTTCTCGAGTGGTTATCAATTTCTGATAACTTCACCTTGCTTATACAATACCTTGCTTGTACCTCTATGTCTTTCCGCTCTTTGATTTTGTACTTTAAAATGTCTACGATAACTAATACACATACCGTGCTTTTAACTACGCTAGTAAGATATGCCGTCTTTTAACGATTCATCAGTGCCAAAAGAAAAGTATGCAATACCAAGTGAGATATAGAACTGGCTCAGAAATATTTCTATAATTACTAAATCAGTACTTACCACAGGATTTACTGTTTAATTTAACCGTTATCATTTGTTAAAGTTAAACTAATATATCTGCCTATACAAATTACTATTTTAAAGAACAGTAGCCGGAAATTTAGAGCAGAATACAAAACGAAAATTAACCTCTTCTTCAAGCTTCACTCGCCACAAACAAAACCTTGAGAGGGCTGTAAAGGATCTAGAAAAGTTTGCATCGGAAGTATTCGTTGAAAGAAAAGGTATGCACTTTACTTGACACGTTCATTTTTAATCAGGATAAAGTATAGCAGTAATCAATCATGGTAGGATTTTTCCCCTGATTTAATTTTACTCCTTTTTGCATACAGACTCATATTCATTAACCGACAGCGACTCAATTAACCGGCACAGAAACGTAGTTGTCACAGTAGTTGACGAGCTAGCCGCATTACAAAATTCGTTAGGATTCGAGGAGGGCGAGTTTTCACCACTTTTATCGATATTTTGATTTGTCTTGGTACAAGCAAATCCATGTAATAATAAATGTAATTGACCTGACGCTGTTAGAACAGAACCAGAACCACAGGCTAAAAAAGAAGATAACTCTCTCTTTGGTAGCCACAAACATAACGTCAAAAACTTAATCTGTGAACTAACGGCGTTTGACGCTAGTCTGAAAACAGGTATGCGTATTAGAGCTTGTAAATTTTAAACAGGTACATTTTCATTATTGATGATCAATGGCAATAATAGCATAACGTTTGTGTGATAGAGAAAAAAATGCCGATTATAGAAAAGGAGGACATAAAAAGTGCGATCAGCAGTTCTTCACAAAAGAAAGACGATGTTACCGAAACGCTATCACGAAAGCATTATGAGGAGGATGAAATTGACTTTGCGCTTACTGAAGCTGTAAATTCTCGAAGTTTATACATAACCTCTTCCAACGTACGAATTTGCGTATTAAAATGGCATCAAAGTTGGGCTTTGTGGTTTTGAATATTTAACAGAAGCCCGAGGAAGACATAGAGATGTGGTACAAATGGGTTGAGAAAAACATAGACCGTGCTTTGTTCAACGTGGCCATTCTGACCTTGATTACTTCCATTGTCACTGCTTGCGCTTGCTACATATTTGCTGAGCTGCCCATTGATATTTACGGATCGCATATTCTCCGAGAAATATTTTTAATCGAGGATGACACCATTACTGCCAGTGGTTTCGAGAAAGGTTTTGGTCTTCGTACAATTGCTCCGCTCCCTGCCGTCATCGCTATTATGTATGCGGTCCTGTTCTACATCGTTTATCTAGTTCAGTATCCGAAGCAAGGGAAATTTGGCAAACTTTGTGTAACTAAAAATGCTATGATTTTATCTAACTTACTAATATCAGTAAGAATGCATTTTTAAAGTTGAAGTTCCTTTCTCCAGAGATTTGTAATTTTCATCACAGTGGAGGTGTACCTAACCATTTGTGTTGTAAGCTATGTGATCGACATTTTCGATATTCAGAACAGATTGGATACCTATTTTGAGCATGATAAAGCAGGACTCACATATTCAGAACATGAGCTTCAAGCAGAACATGGGTTTCGCCTCCACGCTCTCGAACATGCACAAGAATATGTACAACCACATACTCAATTACGAAAATTACATTTAACTTTAGACACCTTTGAGTAAATTGAATCTCCTTTCCGAAGTTTGGCTGCTGCTGCTACCAAAATCGAAATGAGTGGGCGCAAGTTTATCCTGAAAAGTATCCGGATACTTGGCCACTAACCTGTTGTGATGCTGAAGGAAGCGGGATATCATGTTATCATCCTGTTCGGGAGAACGTTACATATTTTAAACCTCCTGGCGATAGTGAAGAATATAAAGACACACCAGAGACTGTAAACAGGTTATATCCGGATACATGCCGAGATATAGAATACACACTGGTTTTAGTCATGACTATCTTAATCACACTTTTCTTAAGTTTGTACATTGTTCTATCCGTAAGTTCAAAATTACATTAAGTCGGTTTTAATCGCAAGTTTCAAAGAGACTCTGGTTTGAAAATGAGTTTTTTTATTTTTACAGGGCTGCACACTTATAATGCTGCGAAATATTGCACGAATCGTCACTCAAAAGAATATTGACATTAAGCCAAAACCGCAGTATATTGACTCCCTATGAGCTGATAGATGGAGAGCTATTAATTGAATAATTAATAAGGAGGAGTAATAGACACTATCGAGTACCAATGACTGTCAATTTATTTCGAAATTTATATTTGCATTACTTTTTTAGATATATAGTTTCCAACCAATAAATTATTGATTACCATTTATGAAAACAAGTTTGTATGATATCTGAAAATGTAAATGTAAAATATTGTGCTTGTCCACAATAATGAAATTTCAATTGTCTAGTTAAGTTTTGCTAATAAAAATCATCGAAAACAATTTAATTTCACAATTTAAAGGTGCTGGAAATAAACTATGAAATTTTATACTGTCAGTGAGCAATGATAGGCTTCATTCATTGAAAGTGTTCTCTTTTAAGTTACAGCCATGCATAACGGCGACATACGAATCAAGGATAGTTACTAGCTTGTATATACGTGCAAGCATGCCATCATTCTCTGTAGTCCCCTTTCTCGCATGCACTGCACATTAGCAAATACTTTGCAATAAGCCATTGTGGTGAAAGTCAAAGAAAGCACACTATACTCATTGCGCTATCCTTCTTACATGAGAAAATACAAGGCAATCGATTTTCCTTCTAAGGTTTTCTGACTGCTGATATTCTTCTATGCTCTACCTTCTTCCACAGACAGTGTATTCTGTATGACATTTGCCGAAATTTGTTGCCTCTTTCGTAAACCGTCGATTGTCCTAATGTATTGAACTGTAATTAAATATCTAGTTCCTTGTATTTAGTAGAGACCCAGATAAATACTTTAGATAGTGCAACTCAGTTAAACGCTGAAACTTGCGGCAATGATCGCAACTAATTTTTGCGGATTCCATTACCTACTAATAGCTCAATCATTCTTAAGTGTGTTAGTTGCACTCACATTGGCTCAAAAGACAAGTGGTTCCACAGAGAAAGTTTTTGTCTTTCCAGAATTCGACTACGTAGAATCACCTAAAAATGTACTGCCATATAAACAAACTTGCTTCCTCCCAAGGCATAGATCTGATCTGTGTTCTATATGTCTTGGCTTCCTCCTACTATTTTTGAAAAATCAATAAAAATGTACATTGAAATGTAATAAAAATTTTGGTTTCATTTTCTTGCATAGGAAATAGCATGGAGAGAATGGGAAGCTGCCTGCGAGCAAACTCCAGCTTGTCTAGGAATTGTAGATCTTGAAAAAGTTAAATGTGTTCGAAAATGCATGAGTCCATCATGTTATCACGACATTCTTTCTTAAGTGTTTTAGTTGCACTCACATTGGCTCAAAAGACAAGTGGTTCCACAGAGAAAGTTTTTGTCTTTCCAGAATTCGACTACGTAGAATCACCTAAAAATGTACTGCCATATAAGCAAACTTGCTTACTCCTACTATTTTTTGAAAAATCCGAAAAATGTACATTGAAATGTAAGAAAAATTTTGGTTTCATTTCTTTCATAGGAAATAGCATGGAGAGAATGGGAAGCTGCCTGCGAACAAACTCCAGCTTGTCTAGGAATTGTAGATCTTGAAAAAGTTAAATGTGTTCGAAAATGCATGAGTCCATCATGTTATCACGACATTTATGCATTTGATGAGGTATGAATATTGAAACCGTCGCCATTTTTGGACTAATTGAACTTTCAGCAAATAAACTACGAACTATTTAGAAATTAATGTTCGTGTATGTGATCTCCCAATTTCAGCTCGAGGAAGGCGAAATAGATATTCGATTTCAATCATTTAAAGGATGTTTCGCATCGCGGATTACTCGCAAAAGATATTAACTTAATAGCGCCGAGCGTAATGTTTTGGGAGACGTTTCTTACGGTAAGAAACTTTATAGGGACACCTTTATTTTTATTGTTAACATTCTGTTTTGTACAAAAATTAAATTATACAAAGCTTATAAAAATTTTATTCGGACTTTACAGGAGGTTCATCGGAGTATGAAGCAGCGATTCCGCTTCTACCCTGATAAAGTACATTCGGATCATTTACATCTTTCTCATTTTCATTTAAGCCACGCCAACTAACGACGCCTGACTCTTGCCCCTCGGAGGTGCTGGTAAAAGTCGCTG
>JAHZND010004316.1:0-12295 GCA_027744115.1 Acrocyrtus sp. NNG-2020 | reverse complement strand
GACTGAGCTACACTCCAAGCCAACTATTTTGGATTTCTGCTGCCCAAAATTGGTGCTCAGTACAAAGGAGTGAAGCCATCAAGCATAACATCGTGACTGGAGTTCACTCCCCGCCTGAGTTCCGGGTGCGGGGAACTTTCTCAAATAGTGAACAGTTTTCGAGGGACTTTCAGTGCTCGCCGGGAAAAAGAATGAATCCGACGAGTAAATGTTCCGTATGGTGAAAGTTGTGGTAAATTTACAATTAGTAAGTAAAATTGATAGAAGAAAGTAGCTGCTTAAATTTGCGCTACACTGCATTTATGATAAATGATTTATCTCATTAAAAATTTAATATATTTTGGGGTAGAAATTAAATTAAGCAACCTTCCCAGTGAATTTTGCTGTAGGTTTGTTAGATGAACTTAACTATAAGACTGAGCTATGTAGCTATACCGTAGAATATTGTTCTAGAACATTTTTATTAATATTTAATTAAGTAACAATCTTCACATTAACCAATTATATTTGAAAAGAATTACAAATAAAAGTTTGAAATTAAAATTAAACAATTTTTTCATTTAATTTTTCTTTTTCTTGAGCAGAAACGGAAAATTGTAACAATTTTTATTGCTACAATTACTTCTCTTTAATTAATATTGGCCTCAGAGTGGCTCCGTCATCATCGCCCGATTGCCCGAGGCGTCATTATCGCCCGATTGCCCAATTGCCGGTCATCATCGCCCGATTTTTCGGGCAGGCGTCATCATCGCCCAATTTTTCGGGCAAGCGTCATCATTGTCCGATTTTTCGGGCAAATTGATTTTTCAAATTCAAGTAAATTTTATCCAAAATTTTAACTATTAATCCGCCATCAAAAACTGAGCTGCTATAAAAACTGAAAGAAATATGAGCTGCTATAAAAATTGAAAGAAATATGAGCTGCTATAAAAATTGAAGGAAATATGAGCTGCTATAAAAATTAAAAGAAATATTGCGTTTATAGTCACCTGCAGTAGCAAATTGCAAATAAAGGGAAACAAAAGAAACATTTTACGCAGTGAGGCCTACTGGTTGTGTTAGCCAACGGGGGTAAAACCAAAATAGTTGTTAAAACAATTTGTGCTGGCATGGATGCACAAGTACACTGCCGGGAGTATCGTCTCTTTTCTGCTAGTGAATTTATATAAACACATATTCACATTAGCACATCGTGATGCAGATGATTGTGGTACATAGCGGGAAACTTGCTGTTGTTCTAAAGTGTACTACTTGAGCCGAGGATGCTCAAACATCTGCTATTGATAAGGGAATTTGCACGAACTTTCTTGGGAAAATAAAATCAATAAAGTTAATAGAGAACAAGTTAAATTCTAATTTAACTTAATACACTCTGTTATGTGACCGTAAACTAAAGGCCTAGTTTTAGATAGTGAGTACTAAGCTTGGAAACTCAGGAAAATGGCTGGCAGAAAACGAAACAAGAAAATGAAGGAAACAAAAACTAATTCGGCAGACTGTTGGAGTCAGCAGCAGCCAACAGTGAGTGAGATCTCAAAGGCTATTTTTAACATTACAAAAGGAAACCTGACGTTACTGTACGACGATGATTTTCAATCCGAAAATGGAGTGTGGGGACAGATATCAAAGTTAATTTTTGGGGTAAATTCAATCAGCAGCCGCGACAGATTTCTAATTCGTCAGTTATGGTCTCACAATTGGGCAAATGTTAAGGTACTTTTAAAATTATTTATACACCAAAATATGGTTTCTCATAATTTAAAGTTTTCACCAAAGAATCAGGTTGAAGAACTCAGTGGAAAGACTACAGTAGCGGCACACAGAAAAAAGGATATCATAGAGGAAAGACAAAGTAATTGCTGCATGTGTGAACGGATAAAACTACGAACTCGGCTCTCATTAAAGGATCGAATTTTTTGTAAATGAACGATGCTTAAATCATAATTTATTACTACAATACCCATCCATGCAGTAATCTAACATAATATTTTTAGGCGTCAAGTGTTCCAGAAATTTCCATTTTATCTGCGCAAATGTAAATCCAGATATGGTTACTCGGAAAAACTTTATTTGCGGATTCTGCACTGGAAGTCTTGTGATACCTAATATCTTTCAAAATCCTAATATAGATTCCACTGAGGATATTAAAGGTTTGCGAAAGATAAACATAAAATTGATCAAGAATGCCTTTTAATGTTAAATATATTTTTAGTTTCAGTTACTTCAACAAGTCCTACAGTTATTTCAAAAATCAAAAAAATTTCAGGACCCCTAGCTGATTGCAATAACAACGAGACAGATGATAACAGTGAACGAAAACCAGAACCGATACAAGAAAACTTTCAATCAGATGAGACATCTGCAAAAGGTGAAACCGAGTAAAAATTTCATTTTTTGCATACGTAACCAAAATTTTAATGGATTAGTTTTTATTCTTACGTTCATGGTACGGAATTATTTTTGCAATAATTAGATATTCGTGCTCCACTACCAAGGAGCTCTGTACGAAAACACCTAGAGGCAGTAGAGCCGGAACTTGCATGCTTTCAAACACTTGAGGACGATGTAATAAGTCTCTGTAACTCAGATTCCGAAGATGACCTTACCACTGAAAGTGAAAATAGTGCAAAACCGCACCAAAGTGAGGAACCCAAACAGCCGAGAAATATGAAGAAAGTAACCTTTTCGGAAACTGTGTCCCCAAGGGCTGGTGAACCAATCCACATTAATGCAAAATCGATTCCCAAGGCATTTTCTACATTTGCAGAAAAAAATTTCAAAGATTTTGATGACTCCTGCACAGCACATATTTTGCCAAGCACTGCTCCAGTGTACAAACCAGAAATTAAGTCTTCTAAACTAAAAAAACCGAAACCACATCCGAAGCACAGTCATCAGAAAAGTCCAGACTGCGAGAACGTAAAGAGGGATGAAGCCAGAACAGATGATAGTGAAAATTTCCAGAGTTCAAATCCATTAAATTTTGAAGACAAGCCAAACGTCAAAGGCAGTAATTATGAAGGCAGCTTGACAGACTCAGAGGAAGAACATACTGAATATAATACTAATATTGAAAGAGAAAGTGCAGACACAGGTTGGTAAAGTACATTTTTAGTTAATTACAAGTATCAAATTTGAAAAACCATAGTGCTTCTCAATAGATTCAGGCTCCCAAGATGAACTTGACACATCATCTATCCCTCGTCGATTTAAGTTTGTCCTTACCGAGAAAGAAATCAAATTATTATTTGAGTTCGACAATGCTGCTAAACGGTGGAGATGTGTTAAAGGTTATACTGACATGCTGATTAGTTGCTTTTCAAAGCACAACCCTTTTTGCACTTTGCGCTTTAAGGACAAAATATTTGGGACGAGGCCCTTCTTCTCGTGTTACACCGTTTGCAGTCGACCTCCATGTACTTCACGGTGGAAGTTTGTAATTGAGTCTTACTTTCCTGAGTCCCGAACGACTACTGTTGCTGTTAGGTAATGCAAGTTGGACAAAAATTTTACGAAGTTGTGTATTGCTGGGCAGTAATTATTTTAGAAATGTTTTGTTTTGCAGCAAAGGAAAAGGGGTATTACGCCATTTACGGTCTACTCCAGGAAAACGGAGAATGTCCAGCGCGCAGAAAAAGCATTACGTAGAAGCTATGAAGGGTAGTACACCTTTTGCAGTTTCAAAAAAACTATATGCTAATGTTGATCAGAAACTGCTTGATGCTGGAAACTTTTCTTACACCCCTTCTGCAAAAAATTTGAGGCAGGCTAAACACACTGTAAGTCTCTGTTCTAACAATGTTTCCGATCTAAAACTCACAGTTTTTGTGGAGGATTTTTTGCTTACAGGAAAGTTTAAAGGAAGACCACTCCAAAAATGTTGTAGAGGATTTGGCGCTAACCGGGGACCAACTTTGTCACGATTTTGAAGGCAACTTTCCTGGATTTCTTCAAACTATGACTGTCAAACCTCGATGCCGAATAATTTTATTCTCACAACTTCAACTTAATGTTTTAAAAACACTATATCAAAAATCAGGACCAATAAGTTTGCAGCTTGATGCTACTGGATCACTGGTTGGGTCACTTCCACATCCGTATGATACCACAGCTCCTCTAATTTATACATTAGTAGCCGTTACATCTGAAAACTCTTGCCCTGTTCCTATCGCTGAAATGATCACAACCGACAATACGTATCTATCTGTAAAACAATTTTTGGAATTTGTTTTCGAAATGTAAGTATGTCGTAAAATGGAGGTAAATTGCATTAAATATAAATAGTTAGTACAACAATTAAACTCTTATTACAGCTTTCGAAGAGAATGCAAGATGAGTTGTGGGACAAGTTGGATTAAAAAGGTGGAAATCGATTTCTCTCAGGTTCAATATAACACTTTTACTAAATTATATATGTATGAAAACAATCCTAAAAGTTCTACGCTTTCCTACTTGCATAATGGATAGGTGTTTTTAGCTTCCCTTATAAGACTGCTTGTTGGATGTTCTGTCGAGGACTATTTATGGAATCTTTGGAACTCTTTCCAGAAACGTCCAAAAGCAAGAGTTGATGTGCTCCCAATCCATGTTTGCAGGTAAACTAAACGTTTAAAATTGAGCAAATTATTAAGCAACAACACGTCCTCATTTTATCTACGAAATTCTGTAAGCTAACATTTCAATATTTCATTACGTTATAGGTTTCACTTTTTGAGGATGATTGAACGAAAAGTAAAAAAAGAATTCACTTCTAAAGGTGAGGAAGCTCTTCGGTTGGCAGGAATTATAGCAAATCAGTTGTGCCGTGCTAGGACGTTGCAAAAATTTCAAAAATGTCTGAAGGATATTGCCATAATTTTTGGCTACCGTTACAATACAAAAGCAGTAAAATGTCGAATTGAAGGCCTTGCACATGACAAAGTAGACGGTGAGTACGCATTTTTAAATTCAAATCTAAAACCATTCTAGTACTATGTATTTTATTAATTTAGAACAAGATTTGTGGAATAAAATTGTAACTGAAAAATCCGGTAATGCTATGTGGAAACGTTCACCTTTTGGGATGCTGGCAGACGGGATTTTTCAAATTGTCGAGTTGCAAAATAAACGAATTTGTGAGCAAATTGAGGAAAGCAAAGCCAAATACAGTTTAAATGCATTGTGGAAACCTAATTTTCTAGAATACATCAAAATTAGAGTGGCTCCATATTTTCCACTTTTAACGCATTACATTTTTCAAGTTTGTGGAATCGAAGCTGCAGACGATACAACCAACGCCATTGAAGCTTATCACAAAGTGGTAAAGGTGAATGTTCACAATAAAAGAAGACGAATCAAAGTATCCCGCTACGTTCGAAGTCAAGCCGAGTTTGTAAAAGGTAGTTAAAATTATTGTAAAAGTTTTAATGGTATATATATCAATATTTGAAAACTTATCCTGTTTTTAAATTACAATTTGCAATTAGGCCATTGTCGGGAAATGCAGGCAAAATTATTAATGAAAGATCCCATTAAACGTAAAACCAAGGAAAAGGCACAGAATATGAAAAAAAATGCTGAAGAAGTTATAGTTAGTGACGATGAGCCTGACTGGGGAACCTTATTTTCAACACCTCAAAAACTTTCAACATCACAGCAACGTAATTACTGTACATAATGAAACTACCACCAATTATGTCACATTCTTTTGATGACATTTAAAATTGTAGGTCAGCAAAAAGTTGAGAAAAGCCCAGAAAGTCATTGCGAAAAATTTAAAAAGCAGCAGCCGCGAAATACGATTTCCAGCTCCCAACAAGTGTTCCAGCAGGCCACGCCTCTCATCAAATATGGCGTCACTCTTAAGAATGGCAGTAGAAAATTTCAAACTTGCAGTATTGATGCAGGTTTAAACAATTTATGTGGTCTATACCAGCATTGTAAAGGATTTATTCCGTATCTTGATACTGTAAAAGAAAGATGTCCAGGTGCGGCAATGATCGAAGAAATTATTGTGGAATGCTTAGAAGGTAACCAAAATACCGGAAAATTAAGGTGGATAACAGACGTATTGCGACTGGATATTAATAAAATACCTGATCTTCGTGGATACTTATCGGAACAAGGAATTTTGCCATTAAAAGACTGGATCACATTTGCAAGGTTCCTATACAAAACCAAGACTTCGTAAGAAAACGAAGATATGACATTCTAATAGTGTAAATTTTCTTTTCAGATTTAAGATGTGCCGTAATAAAACATGCAAACAATTCGTTCCACTTGACTCTGATCTTAATCCAGAAACTACAAAGTTAGATTGGAAACCAATTACCCCTTACAATATGCTTTTCGGCACTACTCAAGAATGGCTTTTAAAATTTTCAAGTGATTCAATCTCTCAAACAAAGTGCAAGTTGTGTTCAGCGCCATTACGGTTAAGGTATGCAGTGGTAGGAAACCCGCCGTTCCTCTTTTATTCTGTGAACCTAAACCTTTTCATGCCGAATATGGAAGAGCATTTGCCCCTGGTTCAAAATGTAGGGAAAAAAAGGTACAGGGTGTTTTCGTATCTTGTCTTGGAAGGTATGAAGGAATCTCTTGAAAACGAGGAACTTATATTCGACTCACAGTCAAATCATTTTGTTACCAAGTTTGTTGTTGACGGTAAAATAATTAGGTATGATGGACTCTCTGCATCACCACAATTAGAAAAGCAACCCAGTGGCGGTCACGTGGAATTTGTTTTTCTTGTTCCAATATAAATTCATTACTTGGTAAAATTGACAACAGTAGTATGAGTATTTTGTAACTTCGCTATCATTTGGCTATTATTATAGAAATATACCTCCTTAAACACGACTGTTTTAATTCTATATGTGTTTGCTTAGGTATATGTATGAAAAAATAAGAAACTGTAAATGTGTGAAATAGAAAACGTGATTTTAATTTACGGTACGTATTTTCTGTGTTAAATTTAAGCTCTATAACTACATTTATACTGTTAATTTTATCTTCGGTAAAACAGAACCAGCAGCTAGTCTGTGAAGCATTAAAATGTTCCTTTAAAAAAACCCAGCTGACAGTATATTAAGCATTATGTGTTCAAACACCTACTTACTAACACCCGGCATTAAGAATGAAAACTCAAATTACAAAAACTCAACTTCGCTTCAAGTAAGCATGCTTTTTAAAAGTTACTCTATCATTAATTTAGTGCTCAAAGGCAAAACTCTGGACGCTAACATAATGACATAATGCAGCCTGCCCGAAAAATCGGGCAATGATGACGCTTGCCCGAAAAATTGGGCGATGATGACGCCTGCCCTGAAAAATCGGGCGATGATGACGGGCAATTGGGCAATCGGGCGATAATGACGCCTCGGGCAATCGGGCGATGATGACGGAGCCCCTCAGAGTACGCAACCAGTTTTCGTGCCATTTAACTTTCTGGAACTCTCTCAAGTTATTTCTAAATTTTGTATGAATTTCATTAGTCTTGGAAGGATAGCCTTTAAACCACATTTTAATACGATTTCCCAAGTCTGCGCTCCCTTGAAAGATCCATCCAAATCTGGATACTTATTCATTTCCTCATCTTCCATTTTCACCTCTTCGTAACGCTCCAGGGCATTCAGCAGCACTCCAAAGTCTTCATACTTTGTCCAGCTGGACCCGCCCACAATAATTCCGCACCTTCTAGCTCCACCCCCGTCGACATTTTTCTCTCCAACTAATGTTCCATATAATTCCGGATAGTATTCATTACAGAACTTCTCCAGAAATTCAGTTTGCTCCTCCCTCAACAGTGGCCGGAATAGAGGCGGAGCACGATCATAAAGAGTTACAGCGGACAGGCCCATTCTATCCTTGAGGTCGTGCTTCATGGCTCGAGTAGCACACAAATTGTGATGTCCTTTCTTTGCAAAATATGTCTCGAGCCATATCGCACCTTGCAATATGGGGCTATCCCCATGAAACATCATCGACAGCTCAGAAAATCCATAATTGTGCCAATCAACGATTAAATCACAACCCAAAAATTTGGAGTAGATGTAGCACAGCGATATCGATGGTATTGCTGGTGGACTTTGGACAATTATCAGCTCCGGAGAGATTCGGAACACTGCCACAATGTATAAAAATGCCGCTGTGAGCATAAAAGTCAACCAAAACATTTTTGCGTGATAAGCGATTATGGGAGGAAACCGGGAAAAAAATTGTGGCGGCTCTAACATCCCAACAGTTGATATCATTTGGTTGTCTTCAATCTCCGGAGGAAATCCTTCTTCAGTTTTGTGCCCAACTAGGGTCACTTGGAATCCTTCCTTTGCAAAGGACTCTGCATGATATCTCATCCTTGGACTTGTCGCAATATCCCCCAAAACTACAACGCATACTGACCTTCGACTTCCGTTCCTTCTTATTCCGAGCCCTTTGCCAGATCCAGCATTTTTGCAGCTCTTTCGGCCTTTCATTTTGCACCAAAAAATTATACCTGGGCACTAATTTCAGGTTACTTGTACGATACTTTTATAACTATGTCTCTAGTTTGCTAACAAATTATGATTGACAGTCTCACACTTTTTCCCAATGTGCACGTTACAAATAACGTATTGCAAGCAATATATTATTCTGTTACTGGTTGAGTTTATGATGGCGATTTGGAGAATGAAAACTAGAAATGGCAAATAATGACGAGCTCTTAAATGGATTCGAATGAAACCATAAATTCGACACAAAAATGAGTACCAGCTGCATATAGGTATCTAATTTTATTTTCTTATTATATCATATTTCGCAAGGCTGCACCGCATTGTAGGTTTTTTGCTCTTTACTTTTATTATTTCACCAGAATTATTTTAGTTAATGAGTTTTTAAATTGTACAGTCTACAATGTAATTTCATGGATTTGCATTCAGAAATACAAAAGTTAGTAGGTAATACTAGATTAATTGAATGATGATAGTAAGCGTAGCAGTAGAGCTTACTCCTCCGACCTGTGTGTAACCTTAAGCCAAACTCCATTCTTTGCTTTTATAAAGTTAGACGACCCGAACTTCATAGGAATGTCAGTTTTACTACATGGCTCCAGCTTAAATTTGTAGACGAGCGTGGCAATCACAGCTTTGGCTTCAGTTAGTGCAAACCGCATCCCTGTACAGATATAAAATTAATCGCCATTCCATAAGTAGGTTCTCAAACTCCAAAATTATCTTCCGCGATTTAAATATAGTTAATTGCCAACTGAAATTAACTAACCGATGCAATTACGGGCCCCATGACCAAAAACTTGAAATCCCATGGGATGGCGCTTACTCTTTTCTTCTACAGTAAAACGCTCGGGGTCAAACTTCTCCGGATTTTCGTAGTATTCGGGATCTCGATGAATTCCCATTATAGGTATCGTCACAATTAGTCCTTTTTCAATGACATGATCTGTGCCTGGAACCGGATAGTCTTTTGTGCACCGTCGCTCCGTACGAGGGGCAGGTGGTAAAACTCGAAGTGTTTCTAAATCACAAAGCACAATATAAAATTTCATATCCGAGTACAATTTTAAAAACTAAATTTGCTATTTTACCATTTATGAACATGTCCAAATACTGCATTTCATGAACAGTGTCGTAAGTAAGGTGCCCTCCGTTTTCATTCATCGCCTTCTTAATTTCCCCCACTACTCTTTCCTGAACGTCCGGATTAATTGCGAGCATATAAGCTGAGAATTGGAGTAGTGATTGAAGCGTATCAAACCCGGCAACCAAGAACAGAACACAGTGTGCCACAATAGCTTCATCGTCTATTACAACTTTGCCAACTTGAGACGTCAAGGTGGTCTTCGCTTCTCCTTCACCTCCCGATATAACCTCCAGAGTCTCCTTAGTGTTCTCTTCACCCCTTAGTAGTCCTTGTTGGGTGTCCATTATCATTTGAAGGAAGTCGTCGTGCCTCTCTCCAGTCTCTCTCCGGTGTCTCAAAACCTCTTTAATTACCCCAGTAAAGTAGTGTTGAGGTACTGGGTCAACAACTTGTACACCTAGCAGAGCTGCCAACTTTGGTGCCACCATGTGCAGCATAAACTTGGCCATACTGCTTAGGGTAACCTTAAACTGAAATCGAACTCCCATTTTCTCAAACTCAGATGCACCCTCAGAGTCCGCTTTAAAAGTTTTGCTGTCAACACCAAACACGCAGCTTGCAATCACGTCCATCGTATATTTAGAAAAGATTTCCGCAACGTCTAGATTCTTCCCGGTTACCCCAATAATCCGCTGTAAGTAATTGCACATCCTTACACTGCTTTTCTCAAAAATCGAATACATTTTGCGAATCTTTCCAGTTGTGAAGATTGGACTTAATTTTGTTCTCATTCCCCTCCACTCTTCGCTTTCCATGGACATAAACATTTTCTTAAATAGCACGTCCCCTGGAATCGATGAGAATTCTCGACGGTTAACAAAATGATCAAATTCCTTCACATAAATGTTCCTAATCAAATCCAGATCTGTTACAAATATCGCAGGATTGACAAAATTGTCCAGATATCCAGTAAAAGGATGATTTTTTGCTTTTGATTCTTGATATATTAGTGGCTCCATCTCAGCCATGGAAGTTTTTCCAGTTAGAATTCTCCAAAACCGCCCATAGTTCGTCTCCGTATAGGGAATGCCTCTTTTCTTGAAATATAATTTCATTCTTAAATTCAGATAAAATATTAACAAAATTACTCCCGCTATGACTAGCACCACAGCAAAAATAAAATATGCTAACAGCCCCATTTTCTAATATTTGGATTGATTTTCTTAAAATCTGAATTCACAATACTTAAATGCACTCAATTTCACTTTACAAACTCTCTTTTCAATGACATTTACTTCTGCAGATTGCCCAGACAAGTGCAGAGGTGGTTACTGTCCGAGAAGTTGCTGATCATATACAGTCCATGTGCCTCTCCAGATTAATATCCAATCTCTGCGAATCTCAATATTATTGAGTACATACCTACTTGGGTAATGTTTACTGTATCCATCTCTACTGGCAATGTAACACTCACTCCTTTTTAGAGCTGACCTTGACTTGGTGTAGTCTGCTATAACAAACACTGATAAATTTTTTCTTGCAATCTTCCAGTATGGATTCGTCACAATATATGACGACTGACGATGCAGGCATTCATACGTTTAGTGTGTGCATGAATGGACTTATGGAGCGTATGGAATACTTTTTATTGAACGCTGCTCTTCTGGAACCTCGAGCAGAATTGGCAATGACTTTATTACAGAATTTTACACTACTTATTTATTACCTTCACATAGAACTTTAGACTTTGCGAACAAGAAGCGCTACTTTCACATGTTTATGTGTAGTGTTCAATTAAGAATTTATGATCTTTGTAGTGCAGATGCCAAAAATTATATTTAATTAATGAGACGAGTTTGGGGCATAAATGTATTCGCAAAGCTATAATGTAATTATTTTTCACTGCCCCTTTCATTGGATCAAAAGCTTAATTTTATGCGTACTCACTTCAGCTTCAGTCAATGAACAGAGTTGTAATATCTTTGAAGTTTTGAAACAGTGCCAAATTCGTAATTACGGAAAGAGCGTACAATGTCATAATAATTTATTTATCTAGTCATCCGGCATGGTCTCATTATTTTGAGGCGTTACACTCCACTCCAGGAGTACATTAATTAAGTTCTATTTATTTTGAGCTCCTCAGCTTAGAAAATTCCACAATTCAAAATACAATTTAAAAACTGGCTCATAAATGCAAAGTTTACATAACTGATAATAAGTAGGTAAGCATTATTATAAGACTGGTTTAATAGCGACATAGCTGACACTGACAGGAAAGCCCATAAACCTACTCCTCTGACCTATTCGTAACCCTAAGCCAAACTCCATTCTTAGCTTTTATCATGGTTGACGATCCGAATTTCATGGGAATGTCAGTTTTGCTACAAGGCTCCAGCTTAAATTTGTAGACGAGCGTGGCAATCACTGCTTTGGCTTCAGTTAGTGCAAACCGCATGCCTGTTCGCATATAAAATTATTTGTCATTCAATAATTAAGCTCCCAAACTCCAAATTAATGTACCGCGTTTTATAATTAATTAATTGCCAACTGAAATAATAGCTTAATTCGTACCGATGCAATTACGCGGTCCATAGCCGAAAACCTGAAATGATAAAGGATGGCGCTTACTCTTCTCCTCTACAGTAAAACGCTCGGGATCAAACTTATCCGGATTTTCGTAGTATTCGGGATCCCGATGAATTCCCATTATAGGTATCGTCACAATTAGTCCTTTTTCAAT
>JAHZND010004315.1:0-81247 GCA_027744115.1 Acrocyrtus sp. NNG-2020 | reverse complement strand
TAAAAAAGAATGCTGGGGAATAGTGCTGAGTGGACAGTCTCACCTGGTAGCGTTGAGGACAGCATCTGGCCGGACAGCAGAGTTGCAAGAGGGCAGTGCGACTCCCGATTGAAGCATGTGGAGACGGAGGTGGGGAAGGGCTACCGGGTCGTTTCGGTTGTCCGTTGTAGGGAACTTCCATCTCGACAAATTCTCGATCCTACATAAAATATATAGTTTGATGTAATCACCACACATTTCGGGCGTAACTTGGAGGGAGGAGGGAGGTGGGAGCTCATAGCCAGAGCAAAAAAAAAGTTGGCAAAAAGTAAAAACAGATTGGGGTCTAGATATGATGATGAGAATGACGCCATACGTAGAGCATTATTAGCCCGTCATTCCCATTCTCCTGGAAAAACAATAAACTTGTCGATGACAAAAAAAGGGGGACTTGAGCCAACTTCCGCTCCCAATTCACAGCCACTCATTAACTCTGATGACTCACGTGGCAGCACTCACTACTTTTTGCCAACTGCTTATGCATTTCATGCTAAGGAGCGGTTTTTTTCTCGGGGAATACTCGGAAAAGGGAAATATATGTATAAAAAAGTTTATTTTTTTCGCTTACTTACTTAAGTACGATGCTCATTTATAGCTGACAACAAGTGCAAAATAATAGTTTACACGTGTGCTAAATCCGTGCTATACTTATATAAGGTGAAATATAAAATGTGAAATAAAAATAAAAGTAAACGGAGTGTGGGATGTTTGCTTTTCTACGAAAAAAAGACATTTATTGGCAGTTCAAGGTGGATACAGTGCCGTTTCACAATATTATTATGAGGCGCCAATTTTCAAAGTGCATTTTTATGACTGGCTCGGACATATTTTTATTGTTTAAGGAGAGCTCTCACAAAAACGCGTGGATCACACGAACAATAAAAATTAAGCTTAAAATAAAACATAAAAGTAGCTGCTATGTATGTGTGTAACCTGCCCATTCTAAAAAAATTTAAATAGTAAAATAGCAAGTAAGAAAAACTTGATAAAAATATCTCTAAAAATTTTTACGTTAGCGGAGAATGATAAATTGATTTGGAAAATAAAACAAATGCCTAAAAATATTGTATACGTAGCGAGTTCTAGCTAGAGATGGATCAAACTGTGGGGGCAGAAGAAGAGGTACTGGTAGTTGTCGTAGTTGTCGTAACAGGAGTTGTGGTTGTAGTGGGGACACTGGAAGTTTGTAGCTTCATGCCCTGCAGGAGAATAATTGTTTTTTTGAAAGACGTAAAAAATAAAGAGAAAAAAATAAATCCTGGCTACATAGCACGCAGTATATATATTTTCTTTGTGAGTGAGGCACACACCCAAAAAATACGATTGAAATTTTTGTTTTCAGGGTTAGTATTGAAGCGTGCGCTTCAGCACTGAAGCGTAAATAAAATGGACTATAAAAAGCTACGAAATCTACTAAAAGCTAATCGAACCATAGTTGGAAGCTTAATCAGGCAAGTAATTGCAAAGGTTTTGGTGGCTTACAGTAGTTTTCTCCAGACATCTAAGCAAATGATGATGCTGCAACTCAAAAATGTCCTCTTCCCTCCCGTCGTCAATTTCCAGTCCTGACTCCTGTGCTGCCAGCCGCGCCTCCACTGCTTTCTTTTTACTCACAAAGGCCGCGCCCGAGGAGGCCTTTGCGATTCTTATTCTCGCCAATCGTGCTTTCTGCAAAAACACATTTGTTTCAACAGCGGTGTAATTAATGTTTAGCGACACAACTGTTTTTATCGGCCAAATGAAAAATGAATTATGACTATTTCGCTATTTTCATTAACCTTCTGCGCTTTTCTCTTGTCCGCACGCTGATTCTGATGATATATTCGACTGAAATTGGAGACTATGACGGGAACTGGAAGAGCGATGACAAGGACACCACTCAGGGAGCACACACCTCCAACTATTTTCCCAGCTATGGTTTTGGGGACCATGTCACCGTACCTGTTGAGAAAAAAATATACACCAAAAATTAGCGGAAATTACCAAAACATATGCAAATACACGTTTCTTCCCAAAAAAAGAAAAAAATTCATTTATCAAAGTGGTCACAATCAGACAAGGCTCATTACTCCGTGAAATATAAAAGTATACCCAAAAAAGGGAGAAAAAAAGGTTGGACAAGTCCCATTAGCACTATATACTAACCCAAAAAAATTATTTTCATTTCTATTAATAGCGCCAGTTATATGTGATCCGACTGTCCTATCAGGAATAATTTGTGCAGAAGGAGGGTGATCTGCAGACACGCACACGGAAAGGAGAGAAAAAGGCAGAGAGAAAAAGCGACTGGAGCACATTAGCCAGGCTAATTCATTAACCTCATTGCAATATGGGATAAAAGTTGTAGCTCTGCTGCTGCTCCTCTTTTCCTTCTCTCCATTATGTTTCTCGATACAGGAAAACAGGAGAAAAAAAGAGAAAGTCAGAGAGAAAGAGAAAGACGGGGTTCTTCTTAGCAGTATTTCTTTTTTTTTCTGCTCCAGCCAGCTTATTTTGGCTTCCAATCTCTGGCAAGCTGTACCGAAAATTATTGTACACGAAAGGAAATATTGTTGGATGACTTTTCTCCCATTTCAGCGGAAAATGGAAATTTTACCCTCTCGTTTTTTCAGACATACCCCTATGCACAGCCCACCATTTATCTTTTATACATACTTTTTTTACAGCCGAGTTTTCTCTAGATGAATTTTTATCCAAAGTACACATTTATTTTTGGAAGCCAGTTTAAACCGAGAGTGGCATCCATTCCCATGTCATTTCCCGGTTGGACACTGTGCAATAAAGCTGTGCGTGTTGCTTACTCTCTGTCTCCCTATTTTTGGTTTGCCCTCTCCGTCGTGTGTATATTAGTGTGTGTACAAATTTTTTCTCTCAGAAAAATACTCCACACGACTACATAAAAACGTACGTAAATAACGTGGAGGATGAAAAAATAGGGAGAAGAAAAAAAAATTCTTTTTTTTGTAAGACGAGCGAAGCGGCTCTCTAACATGGGAAGATGCCAAAGTGAGCAATGATGAGGCAGAAAGTTGGCAACGCTCCACACACATTCCCTCCACTACTCACACACATACGAGCACATACACACACAACTCGAACTACTTTCACTCACACTTTCACTCTTTTCTCTTCTTTCCCTTGTCTTTCCGTAATGTGTGTGTTTTTTTTCTTCCCTTTCCCCTTCTCGTTCTACATGAGATTACTCGGGGATCTGGAAATGCAAGTTTGTGGACTTGTACTCACTACACCTACTACCTAGTCACGGCCGTTTACCCTTCCTTATGTGCTCCATAAAGTATGACAATATTATCAGAAAGTAATGGATTGTGCCAGCTCTCTCTTTTCCCTCTCCTTCTGAAAAAAAAGGAGAGAAAATCTGTAATAAAAGGACCATCAGCTTTTTTGGGAGGAATGCATGCCTAAAATATTTTTTTCTGCTAGCCATCCCCACACTACCAAACTATCCCGGGCTGCCACTTAGTCTTTTTCGCCAATCTCGTTTGTATTCCACGGAAAACTGTGGCAAACGAAGGACATGCACGTAAAAATGTTTTTCTCCCTCTCTTTTTTTCCCTCGCTACTCTCTCTCTGCAGCCATTTTGGCTTTCCCGTTTAGTCCTTTTTTTTAAAAAAAAATACTTCATTATTTTCCATTTCCAATTTCCCTAGCAATGAGGATTTCAGCTTATTTTGGAGGCAGATCTTCCACTCCGATAAGTAAGCCTTGTCCGGCTTCATCCCTAGTGTGTAAATAGGGTAATCATTGAGAGAGAGGATAATCATCGCTGACGATTATTTGATTATTTGATTATTTGCGTATATGCCATCTTGGGAATGGATGAGGAGAGAATGGGAAAAGGCCGCCCATTGTGTGAGAACATATGTGTTTGATGGCCCCCTTTTTCCGATCCGTGTGGTGAACCAAAAACAGTGGTTGAAGGATACGATAGCGAAAAGTTGAAGCCCGGCAGGAGAGCACATACACACAAGTTATTGTTATGATTTCGCTTCCCTTCTCCCATTCTCCGTCTCTCTTCCTTTTCTCTCTTCCCTCTTCCCTCTGTCTGTCTCTCCGTAATACGTGTACAAAGCGGACTTTAATTTGATGAACAAAGTTGTGGCAAACTTTCCGGGAATGGCTGATAATCAAGTGGATGTTAATTGAGGAGGAGCTCCTCCTGACACGTAATAATTTTTTCAGAAACAATTTTGAAAATGTTGCAAATTCTTCTCTCTCTCTCTCTCTCCTCCACATCCTCATTTTCTTAAATACTTAGTCTACCACCTTTTTTTCTCTACTTCCATAAAACATGAAAATGTGTCGGCACTCATCGCTCTTTTCCGAATCTCTTTTGGAGTTCATCACTGTCAACATTTTTTTCTTCCTTGTACTTTTACTCACTCCCCGAGAAGAAGAGAAAACTAGAGGGAAAAATGTCTTTAATTCTACTCTCCAGTGCACATGCATCAGAGAAAGAGTGAAAAAACAGGAGCATAGCACCATTTTTTTCTTCTTTTCTCCTGTTTATATTGCGCCAAAAGGGCGTATTCTCCTTCCCCAAACATCGATATAGCAGTAAAGTAGTTTGAACTAGAGGAAATGCCCTAAGCCTCCAGCATATAGCATATCACTATGCCATCCTCGCATCACCATCATCATCAGCATCATCGCACCAGAGAAAGTGAAGAGTTGACGTGAGTCTCCTTTTCCTTTTTTTTCTTCTCTCTCCAAGAAAAGTGGAGTAAAACCATAGCAATATCTCATAGTCTCCTGTGCTCCTCATCTCCTGGAAAATTACATGTTTCCTCCTTTCGCACACACCAACAAAACAAATCCAGTCGTTTTTAATGACCTATAAAGACTGTCGTGGAGTATCTCACTTTCTCCGCTCCGAATTTTTTTTAAAGTAATGAAAAAAACGGTTAATCGCGGGAAACTGCTCCGGAGCTGAGTGAGTTGTGTACGAGACTGAGCTTGATTTCTCCTCAATTTCCTGATTGATCCAGAAGAATGGGAGGAAAGGCATGGCAAAAATTTTTTTTATATGTAGTCGTTCTAGTTTTTATAGCTTTTTATCGTCCTCCTCTACCTCTCCCTAATCGGAGCGTTAGGAGGAGTGAAGCTCATTAGAATTTCAAATGAAAATATTGATCTCCATATGATTTTCCTCGTTTCTCTCCAAATTTCTGCATCAATTCTAGTTGTAGCTTGTGAGATAGAGCAGATGCTCCAATCACATCCCAATTCATTCACTCACTTCCGTTCAGCTCTAGCCAAAAAGTACATATATCCAGAGGAAAGACCAGATTGAGGTTCGCCGTCCACTTGCCAACATGTCAAATCTAAATTCAGTTGGAAAATCGGGACTGACGTGAGTGAGTGTGTGGGGGTCCACTTTCTATTCAGCTTCGGATAATGTGAAAGGTTGTGGATTATGCATGGAGGTGGAGAGAGAGAGAGAGATGGTGAATAAAACGGATATCTTTTATGGGGCTCTGAGACTGGAAAATATTTTAATGAGAAAATATCTCCATCCATCAAAAAAATACAGAGGAAATTGTACTTCTGATACTTAAAATTGGTCGTGAGTGGGGAGAGAGAACTCTGGAAATTAATCTTGGCTTTTATATTCCCACTCTCAGACTCGAGAGCTCCGTTTTTTAGTCACCTCAAATTATCTATTCTCACGCTGCGCGAAACTGAACGAGCTTTGTCAATTCCAGTGCAATTACTAATTTCCCGATTTTATACCCGATTACACAAAACATGAAAGGCTTCATCAAACCCCCTTCAGCAACGGATAATGGCCGACTCAAATTACAATAAGAATCTGTCAAGGACGCACGGCAGCAAAGGAAAACAGCTAGTGTATAATTTTCTACGAAACTCCCACCAATTCTAGTGCATTATCGAAGCCACAAAATGCAATGCAGAGAAGGAGCCCACACTACTCACACAAAAAAATTGTGGATGTGCGCCATACCCTCTCCAATTTTCTGGAAAGGTCGGAGAAAGGTGATGAGATGATTTTTAGATTCCTCCAAAAATCCTCCCTCCTCTGCATTTTCCTAATCAGAGCAGCTTTGTCAGATTATACGTTTTTTCTCTCTCGAGTCTGCAATGCTAGCTTTCGTTTGTTGTCTGAGTACCTATTTTTTACCCTTTTGTCTGGTTTCCCCCTTGTCAGTATTGTATGCTCGTACTTAATTTTACAACAGATTTTCACCTCACCAGCTCTGACATCCGCTTTGCGAAATTTGGCTTGCTACTTTTTTCGAAAGTTGAATACGTTATTAGTGAGGGAAAAAGGCTCATTAATTTTCTCAACTTTAGCACTGCACACCAGTTTCGAAGAATAGAACGAGTTTGGTTTATTTTTCCCAAAAGTAATCATCCAGATCCTTACCTTTCCCATGAGGATAATATTCATCCTCCCTCAATATTCACTTTAGGATAGGAATCATTAAAAAACGGGAGCAGGAGTGTAGAGTAGAGAAGAAAAAAATGTTTTTTTAACACAAAGGTTGCAAACACGTTCGCACTCCTACAGCGCACCAATTTAGGAGATGATAAATTTTTGGGAAAAAGTGGCTCGTTCACGTCCCCGAATTTATAAACATCCCGTTTCAATTTCTCAATTTTCACTGCTCTCCTCTCAGTCACCAGCTGCGGAAAGTAATATGGAACCATAATTATCCAGTTTTAAGCACATGCTTTGCACATTCCCTCCCTCATGTCTGTGGATTCCCCAATAAAGATAAATTTTTGATCCGATCAAAATCCTATCGATAAAGGGAAACCCTCCCGGAGTAAAGGGAAAAGCCCTTCTCTCCGTAGACACTTTCCCGTAGAGAGAAAGCGGGAAAAAAAGTTGTCGCTTTATAAAAGATGTTGGATTTTTATTCGAAAGAATAAAGCGAGAATGGGACTTTTATCTCATAGCTTCAGCTTTTCCAACTCTATTTACATATTGTTCCAATGCGATGCGAGAATAGTAATGGAAAGTGCAATGGCAACAGTAGGAAAAAAGTGTACATTTTCCCCCGTCCCCCTCTTCTTCTTTTTCCTCCAATAAAATTCCCATGCATTCCGTACAACCTCCATCTTCATTCTATTGGCACTTTAATACTCTTGGAAAAAAATTGGTAGGAAAAAAGATGTACTTTTTTCTGCAGGAATTTACATATTATTGCCATTCTCCAGTAACCTCCTTCCAAGATGCTTTTCTTCCAGGGAGAAGTGATTGAGTCATTTTTGTAAAACGGGCACACAGCTCCCGAGAAGGCAACGGCGGAGACGGAACTCCCAGCAAAAAAAGAAAAAATGGGATAGATGGAGATGAAGTTTTGGAAGAGTCCATAACTTATCCGCTTTCTCAATTCATACAGTGTCCCACTCGTTATCAAGAAGAAAGAAAAAAGTAGCTATTACAATATAATTCCACATTACTTTAAAGTAAACGGCTCCAAAAGCATTTTTGAGGAAGTGCGGAAGAGGAAAATAACCGTTATTGGATCCGCTACACTTTTTATATATTTTCCCACTACATCAAGAGCAAATAAAATATTCACACCCTGCTAATAAAAGTGTACCGCTCCGCACGAGTTTATCAACACACACACATCACACTCATATTTCCAGCAAAAAAATATTTTGCTGGAATGCATCTGTGTGCGCCAAGGAGTGAGTGTGTTTTTGCTTCTTGATGTGGACAAACTGTTCCTCATCCTGAATCCTTTCCCTTCCTTTTCACGGTCCAATCACACCCCGGTTTGTTACCTGGATGTCAGGTTAAACGGCAACAATATTGGTGTTCCCCCGCTACCAAGTGTTTTAGGTACACCTCCGGATGCATTTTATATACAAACTTTTGAATATATTTTCTTTTGTTATAGTGCCAACTGTTACCCAGTTTCTGGAACAGCAGGTGTCTTGCTGGAGAAAAAAAATATTTAGTTGATCTGGAGAATCCTGACATTTTCTGGTACTAGTGCTATACATTACATCTACTACTCCATAAGTTGCTCTCCACAAAAAAGGAAAAAATATATTTTTCGTTGCCCGTCAAGGCTTTTTTCTCTTTGCTTTTTTGGTGTGCACACTGCAAAAAATAGGTTTCACACAGCAGGATTATTATTACATTTTTTGGATACTGCATGACACAAAAAAACCTTTTTTTGGCAAAGGTTGTTTCGTTGCGTGAGCTGGAGGGAAAAATATATGTATTTTTATATAGGCAAAAAAGGGTTGAAATGTACGAGCCTGGAAGATTCACTCCACTCCGCATTTATATACCTGTGCACTTTCCATTTTTGCCACTTTTTTCTCGCACATCCTCCCATCGCCTCTCACTCCGTTCCCTCATGTATATTTAACTAGAGGGAAAGGCTGACGTGTGCTCCCTATTTTTGGAGGAGACCTTGTCCTTCCAAGGCAGGAAAAAAATGTTATTAGCGTGATTTCACAATGAAGCCTCCCCCTGCATTTCCGCTTTACTTCCGAGATTATCATACCCAGTGTAAAAAAAAGGAATGTAAAAGCTGTTTACGTAATAAATTTTTTTCCCTCCTAGCCACTATCCGTTTTATCCACACACACACTTTCACGAGTACAATTTTTTTTAGAGTAAGTTGCCATTTTTTCTACTTATCATATGAAAAAAAAAATTGCTGGGGCATATGTACATGTACTTTCCCTCCCTCTACTCTCCCCTTTTCCTCTCCAGATATGAATATGAATGTACATTGTTTCATTGATCGTTCTATTTTTAGCTTTTTCTCTCTCTTTCTCTCTATCTCTGTTCCAGTAAAATTTTTTTCCAGTAGTTTTTCTATCTACAATCCACATGTATATCTCTCCTTTTTTTGTTTTGTAGATTTTTCGAGCAAAAACTGTGAGGTATTGTGGTGAGAAATCATCCCAGCTTTTGTATTTTGTGTGTTCCCGGATCATATTATTTGTGTTGAGTTAGTGTAAAATAAAGGTGACTTTTTTATGTATAGGCGCATACCAGATGGTGTCCGGAGCTTTCGGATAATTATTCAATTTGCAATCAGTCAGAAGAGAGCACGCACACTCTAATATATTTTTTTGGTGTTGACTGAAAGGATTTAGGAGATTTTTTATTGTTATGGTGAACTGTGAGCACAAACAATTTTTCCAGTCCTTTTGATAATTCCATTAGAGGAAGAACACAAAAATGAGTGTCATGTCTGTATCGTCTTTTGTTTGGCAACAAAAAAACGGAAAGCGCATAAAATTGCTCTTTGCAAATACGAATTTGTATCTTAATCAAGAGAAAAAAAAAACAATTTTTTTCCTTTCAAAAATTATTTATTCATCCTAAACAAAAGAGAATAAACAAGTGGATGCTCCCGCTTTGGCATGAAGGCTGAGCCCGGTTGGGAGTCACAATGAATTAAAAAGGGCTTTGCGAAAAAAAATTATGGAGAGAACAATCTCCCTGGCTGAGACGAAAAAAAGGGAAAAATTTCACGACGGAGAAGTGTAGAGAAATCTTTCTTTTATATAATTCCACCCTGAAAAAAAAGTGTAAGAGTCTCCTACTTATACCTATATATATTTGTTTGAAGAAGCGACACGAGTCATTAGTCTTTCTTACAATTGTAGCTGCTCTTCACTGTGACAGTGTGCTCATTCCGAATTATATATTTTTTTCTTGTTGTCGTGGTTATAATGGTGGTATCTTTTTTTATGCTTGGAGTTCTCACTTTTTTGGAGAACCATACGTGTTTGCACAAGTGATTATGTGTTTTTCCTAAAAAAATCCTTTCCTCTTCATCATCAATCACGGCAGAGCAAAGCAACTTGTCATTCAATTTCTTCTCATATTTTTGGCACACAAAAAAACCCTTTATATTTATATAGCTATTTATTCAGGTATGTTTTTGTCTTGGAGAGAGAGAGAGAGAAGTGTGGAGGGAGACGCCGACATAAATTTCCTTTTCCTTTTTTCCCACTCGCAAAATTGATGACTAATTTTGGTGTGACAACCCGAAAATATTCTTATTAGGATGGGAAATGGCTCCATAAATAACGAAAATTTGTTTAGTCAGTATTTCACGTGGAATTGTCAACCGACTTTAAAGTGACTCTGGGGGAGTGGAGTGAACAACTTTCTTTCTTTTCTCCCTGAAGGCTTCCCTCGGCAGTATAAATCTTTTGGAAGAGGATCTTCATCTCCTTATTTTTTTTTCTTGCTTTGCCTTTATAGGCATAGGCAGTTTGGATTGATAGGAATATATGTTTTTTTCGGAATGGGGTGATTGGAAAACTTTTTTTTCTCTAGTTTAGCCTGTCATTATTACACATTGGTGCACACACCTTTTCCTTGCTAGTCGCGTCCCGGACATGCTCAACATCAAGAGTTGGATGTACCCACGCATGATTCACTGCCTTTTTCTGGGTCTCATCCTCAAACTTTTGTGAGCTTCTCGGCGTGAAACCGTAGCCAACTTTTTTTTCCATCCTAATAAACCCGAAACTCTGTACATTTTTATTTTTTACGGAAAGAGAGAGTGAGAGAGAGAATGGGTTTGTGAAAAGTGATTAAGCTCCCTATGCTGTTTATAGCCCACTTTCATGTATGACTGGAATGGTCGTTTTTCTGTCTGGATTTCCGGAAGAGGGAAAATTCAAGTCAATTCGATATGAAATGGTTCTCCCTTTTCCCTTTCTGGTAGTTGGACAAGATGAGCTTGATCCTATCATCATTTCATCTCTTGCGTATCATCAAACTAGCGAAAAGAGAGAGAAAAGGTGTACGAGCTGGAAAGCCAGCGAAAAAATTGTGTACGGAGTGCTAGCGAAGAATAAAAAGTCTGAATAGAAACGGGGATATTGGATCTATTTTTATGAAAGTGGATTATTCCTTCCTCCTTCCATTTCTTCCCCCATTGGGTATATTGATTGACTCACGTCAAGGAAGGAAAGACGGGATAAAGTGAGTGGAAGAATGGAAAAAATTTGGATAGGTACGAGAGATATGCTCTCACCACCGCAGCTATACCACCCAACACTACTCCCATTTCACCTTCTCCGCCGGAAAATAGAAATCCATCGTCAATTTTTTTGTGCCAGTTGCATTTCCCTCTCCACTTTCTATGCAAATGGAGTATATCATCTTCTTCTCGCGTGCATCTCCCTCCCAATTTTCATTTTTAATACGGACGACATTGGCGAAGAAATTTCCAAGAAAAAAAAAGTAAAATGCCACACGATGCTCTCTCTTTCATGAAAAATATATAAGAAAAGGGAACGAAAAATCCGTAAAGTTGACTCTGCCTGGTCTCTCAATCAGCAGCTGATTCAATGAAGAGTGAGCCATTTCAGCGGGGAACGAAAAAAAACTCATTAATCATTGATCGATAAGAGAAGTTTGCGAAAAGGACTGGAACGGGAATGGAGGATCACTTGTCAAAGCGTAAGAGCCGTCCTGCGTTGCCAAGTGCCTGAATATATTTTGCAGATAGCTTTGAGTAAGTATGCAGAGGACTAAAAGGAACTCATAAACTCCCGACAGCTCTCCATTAGTGCATTGTACTCTGGTAAAATATGACTTTTCAAAAGTATCTCTCCAACTGATATCACAGCCCGACTGTATATGCATCCTCCGCCTGCCTAGCATCCGGGGACAGAGTCTCTCAGAGATGGCAGATAATTAAAGGCACACATCCACTCAAGCATATACATCCTATTAAATTTCACTTTTCACCAGAACATTTTTGCTCGCAACAGTAAAATCAAAATGGGATAATTGTTACTAAATCCCTCCAAATTGGATGCTGATAAGGGACGGAAACAATTAACAGAAGTGAAAGTCAATTTTGTGGTAGAGCAACTTTTACAGGGCCATTCATTTCTCTGCACTTCCCATTCCCATTGTATCCACACGGTACTATGAGCTTCTTCAAAACTGCGTAGTTAAATTGCTCCAAATTGACTTTTAGTTTGATAGCAGCCCTTTGATAATTTCTTTACGTTTTTCATGCTAATTCCCTACGGACTTTCAGGTTGAAGTATGCAGCCGTCCTTAATTAGAAAAAAGGAAGCATAAATGAAACGGCTCCTCCATTTTCTTTCTCTCTCTTTTCGCTCTCCTGCCCAGCAAAAAATGAAGGATAAAGAAAGGGGAATTATTTTTTTCCGCCACTACTCCCTTTTCACATAGCTTTAGCTTTTTTTTATCTCCAGCACTGAATAGAACAAGAAAGGATTCTAAAAAAGGAAGAGGATAGAACAGAGTCTAGAATTTTTTCGTGGAAAAGGTATTTTCAGCATCCCGAGAAATCCTCTCTCTTTTTCTACCTGCGCAATAAACTCACTCATCAAATGGGAAAAGCGATTGAATGCAGATGCTTTTTTCACTGGACTTGTAATTCTGAAACTTTTTTCTTCCTTCAATTGCCACTCATCTCATTTGGAGAGGAAGAGAGGATAGTAAATGGTAATGTAGCCATTTTTGTGAAAAGAATGCAACTTTTTTTTCAAAGAGCTTTCCTTTATACCTACATTTAGGGCTGATGAGCCTCCAGAGGCTTCCAAAAAGTACTGTTTCAGTGTTATTAATCGGAATTTTTGAAACAGGATTGGTGCGGCGTGCACACAAAAACTCTCCCAGGGAAGTTTACACTGCAGAGACGTTGTCTCAAAACGATACAGAAAAGGCAGGTGGCTTTCCCATAAGGTTGAAGGAGTCGTCATGTGATCAGGTGGTGATTTACAGTGGGGAATAAAAGAACTCTAAAATACGGAAAAACTTGGAAGTGTACGTTGCAGAATTTGTATGAAAAACGTCAAAAAGTGTGTTTTATGCTGTGTCAGAATCCAATTTTAACAATTGAGCTACTCCACCGCTGATCAAGCTAAAGTTTCTCGCTCTGTTTTTTTGATGAGCTGGCCGCTCCTTTCGTATGGAACGGAAATGTATTAATGGGCGTCGTTTAAACGGTACGCACGCACATTTTGGCAGATTCCAAAAATAAAATAAAAATTGCTCTATTCCGTCCGATCAAGTTGGGATGAGTGAGAGGAGCGAGCGTTCTTAAAATAGCTGAAAGAGTCTATTTTTAAAGCGTGCTCTGAGGACTATAAGGAAAAAAGAGTATTTTTCGTGTCATCTCAGCAAGAAATCTGGGACACGAGCGCAGCAAATTTTTTTTTACTCAAAATGAAAGCTATGCAGACGCGATAATTTCTTTCTAGTGCGAAAATATAAAAAGTATTTTTTTTGCGCGAGGTGTGAATGAATTTAATTTCAGGGTGATATCCTCCGCCACTTCTCCAGAGAAGGAGAAACAAAAAACAGCCTTTTTGTGGGGAGAGTTTAGCCATGCGCCTTTGCCTTTCCTTATCCAGCAGATGTCACGCACTTGTTATCCTACGGGTTATTTTCCTCTTCACATGAGCTGCTAATCCGAGATGTGAAAATGGGAGACGCTCTGTCTTGCCCGTCCTTCTCGCCTTATAGATCCATACGTACTTATATATCTGTACATTTAACGATCCTCTTCTGCTGCTAATGCTCAATTTGCATGTAAAGTAGTTCCTGTACTTTGCTCCTTCTCCTTCTTTCTCGGCGAGCAATCTGAGATTAAATTGAATACAAGTTGTGCGCGAAAAAAAACGGGACAAGGAAGCCGCTGTGTGGTAGTATAAAGGAGGAGGGGCAGCAGCAGAATAAATTGATTTTTAACATGAGAATGAGAAAAAGTGGAGCGGTAGCGGATGGCAGTGGCAGAATGGCGGCAGTGGCGCAAAGGACTTTTGATCCGGCTCAGAGTATAATAAAATTGGGATAAGCCGAAATAAATGAACTGGTTATATCTTATATTTTTTCATATGTGATCTGATGTGATCAGATGCGGGATGCACTTTTTTTCCGTCTTCCATGTCCCGTAAAATGACAATGAAAAAAACAAGTTAAACTGGTTATGAAATCAAATTAGGGAAGATAAAGCTTCTCCTCTACTTCCACTTTCAATTTATTACCGAGTGGATTGTAAATACTGATGATATTCCTTTCTCTCTTCTGCAGAGGATGGACAGAATGTGTTTGGAATGAAATGAGCTGTACACTAAAAACACTGTAAAAATACGAAACTCTTCAAAAATATGCTTTGTGCTCCCTTTCTCCGAACAGTTGTAAAAGTAAATTAGCATTCATCTTTCCAAGTCCGCTCTCTGTTTTCTCTCATGTTCTTTTGGTAAATGTACCGTCATCATGCAGAATTTCTGCATGTTAACGTGCCGAACGTGATCTGAAAAATATTCTGTGGATTGGCAAAAAGAGAAGACCGAGAAGAGGAGAGAGAGAGGGAAAGCAGAGGAGCAAAACGCTCTCGTTTTTATCTCCCGTCCCATTTCCCTTTCCTTTCATAGCTTTTTTATATCGTGCACACGTGCAACCCAAACTAATGTCCGGCATTCCCCTTCCCCATATAAAAATTCTTCTCTTTCCAGAAGATTTCAGAAACTTTTCCTACTTTTGAGCTCAACGCACACTGCTTATGTGTTTTGTGTACTTTCAAAACACTAATTGCTGTGCACAGTTAAAAAATATTTTTTTTCTTCTTATTTTCCTTCCGTTCACTAAACCCGCTTTGCTTCTGAGAGTAAAAAAACTGACATTACCCGCGGTGCCCTACTTGGAGGGAGCCCCACCAAGGAAATAAATCCAGAGAGTTTCAGAGCGGAGCCAAAAAAGGGCCCGGTAAAAAAAAGAAATTTTTTTATTACACTTTATCCACCATGCTCTTCGCTCCTCCAACTTTCTCCAGACAATATATATTTTTCTCTCCCCTTCCTCCCTTCTTTACTTCTTGCACGTATCCGTTACATTAAGGCTTTTTTGTATCGGTTCACTTGGCGAGACCATGTCACGTCCGAGTTATAACGAGGCTTTGCTAAAATGCACAATCGCCGTATACCCGCGTTTTTCATATTATCCGCCCCAAAGAGGAAAAAACATTATCCACAATTAGACTTTTTGAATTGGAATCGGATTTAATCCGATTTATAGGGAGCAGCTGTTCCAGCAAAAAGAGAAAAGTTTGAGCAGGGAGCCATAAATAAATTGTAAATAAAATATGTGACTTCCTGACAAGCTAATTGGGTTTATTATTATTGGGTAACGAATTGCTCATTTCACGACTGCATGCACTTTCTCGCTCCCCTCACACGAAACGTTTCGTGATCGCTGAGATGATCACGATAACCCTATTTCTTTCGGCTGTGGGCTGACATGCTGACGTGTGACTTTTTTTCGGGACTAGCTGTAACTCCCAAAATGATAAGGTGGGGGAAAAAGTTTAGTGCTTAAATGGTAAAAGCCAAGGTCTTGACATGATGGACATGAAGTGTGACGGAGAGCTGAAAAGATGCACCGTCCTCGTCGTCAACCTCCGGAGGTCATACATTTTAGCTGTAATTGCTCACGCCATTTTAATTGACTCCCATGTTTGTAATTGCGCACAACGCTTATCCGGATGAGGGAAAAAGCAAAATTGTGTCTACCGTAATTTATTCTTCAAGTGCATACAGCTAACTACATTTCACCCAGTTTCAGAGCAGAAGCTTTAGGAAAGTAGTGGTGTACAAGCATCCCCACTTAAGGCATAAGCTGTTTGCGTTGAAAAACCAACTTTCGGCTTAAAAGTGAAGCCGTAGCAAGGAAAACCGCCTCACTTGTGTTTTTCCCCAAACACAAGAAAAATATATTTTTCCATTTCCTCCTCTTTTTCTTCCATCGACGAATGTCCAAAACTGCTGTGGAATGCTTGATCAAGGTTCCAACTCCAGTTTTTTTACACACTTTCCCATTAGTGTATATAGCCGGGCTGGAAGAGAGAGAAAAAAAAATTGGACATTTTCTCCCTATCCCCTCTTTTTCTCTCTCTCTCGCTCTATCCATTCCGTGCACTTTTTGTCTTCCAGGGAAAAAAACTGGAGATATAAAATGAGAACGGAGAGAGAGAGAACACAATACCTGGAGCAGAATAAAGTACAGCTGCATAGCCCAACACTCAACACATTTCATGACCGTTATGACAGTAGCAAGTGGCGGTGGTGTGGTGGCTCTAGTGGCTTGGCTTCTCTACAACAGAGGATAGAGAGACGAGCGTATTTTTTTCTCGTACCAGACAAAGAAAAAAAGGAAACGGGAGAGAGAGAAAAAAATGATGGTGGGTAAAAACTACTCTGGAGAAGAAAGAGAAAAAAAAAGCTGAAAGAGCAGAGTGAAAGTGTAGATTGCCAAGTAAGATATGGGAGAAAGGAGTAGAAGAGAAGAGAAGAGAAGAGAAAGGAGAGAAAAATAATAGCAAGTGGAGAGCAAGAGCGAGTCAGTAGCAGTGCTGTAGTCTCTTTAAATTTTACTCACTCTTCACAATCACCAGCCCAACCATGCATGGATACATTTTTTTATAACTTTCTTTTTCCAACTTTTTTTCCCACAGAAAAAGAAACTTTTTGTCTGTTTTTTCACAGAGGGAAAGTCAGGACTTACATTGATTTTTATGCATGGTGTGCAAAAGGAGACACATGTGTGCCTTGTCTAAGCAGTTGTGTAGTTTTTGTCTTTATGTGTCCGTGTGTGTGCTGAGGAGAGCGTCGTACGCACCCGCACCATTAATTTTCACTTTGCATTGTCAACCACAGCACAATTCGTCCTAGATGCTCCATTAATTTGGCGTGTTTTTTCGCCGTTCCTCCTCCTCTCCTCGGCCTCATAAGAATAAACATGAGTGGAAGAAGGTGATGACGTTGACGGCACACTTTTTGTGACAGCGAAAGGAAAAAGTTAGTTTAAAGAAATGTGTATTTTTCGAAAGCATTTTACCAAAAAAAAAATTAGGACAGGAAAGAAAAATGGCTGAGCCCTTCTTTAGTGTAGTTGTGTGCAAGTTATTTATTCCATTTTCGGACTAATGGCTCCCCTTAAATATTTCAGAGTAATGTTAATGAAACTGATATGTGGAGGGATAGAAGAGCTCTGTGATCCGGCCACTCTCTTTCCCTTCTCTCTCTCTTGATCTGTAGTTTACTGCGCTGCGGAAACTTTTATATATATTTCGGGTGGACTAGTGCCAAAAAGCAGCAGGTTACCATTTGTTCGCCATTTGTTGTAAAATTGGAATGGGGAAAAAATGGAATCCGCCCGTATGCTGCTACTCCCTATACACAGTTGGAATGTGGGAGTTATCTTGAAGTGTAAAATGATGCTACAAGTGATGATGATGACCCCATCACATTTCATATTATTGCCCATCATTACCATTTAAATTATCAAATAATTTAGGGAGGGCGAAAATAAAAGGAGAGACCGGGAAAGGGATATGGCTCCGGGGTGGGGGGTCTACAAACGCTGACATGATAATGACTAGCGATCCAATGGAGTGGATAAGGCGCACAATAGTAGTGTGGCGGATGTATCATCTCCAGTAGCCATTGACAACTCTCCAGAGTACAACTCATCTCCGCTGTTTTGAGTGGAGGGAGGTTACAGTTGGAAATGTCAACATGGAAATATTTGGGAAAGTTTGGATCCCTTAGGCCACCAGCCATTTCGCTTTTAATAGTCCCTTCCTCCCTCTGTTTCTAATTGGGCCGAATGAAAAATGAAATTTTTCCCCTCCAGTTAATCCCAAACTATGGCTGACTGGTGACCGGTTGAGAGCACTACCAGAAAAGGGAAAACTTTTTAAGTGCTTCCCATTTTTCACAGCACTCTGTCAATCAGCTTGAATTATGTGTGCATAAGTAGGTAACCAAAAACATTTTTTCGTGCGAGCAGCCTACCCACAATCCACCGCTACTCCGTTTTATTTCCCGTCACGAGCTTATTTTCAATCTAGATCAGCTCCTAGCTAAGGGGAACAACAACAACAAAATATAACTTTCTCCAGCGCGCATTTCAGACGCTGCTGCTCAACTTGGCTTAACTTCTCCCAAACAAAACGAAAAGTCTCGCGCGATTTTCTGCAGCAGTGAGAAAAAGGCTCGAATATATGGGAGCTGCAGCCTCAAGACAAGTCAACTTTTTTATTTCCTCTCTCCACACACACACTCTGGCTCTTCCACTCTGTTACTTTTCCGCAGACACACACGACAGCCTTTCAAAATGAACTTTGCAAAATTTCATCAAAAAGTTAATCTCTGCCAGAGAGAGAAAAGGGGGAAGGAGGGGGAGAGAGACAAGTCGGAAAAAAGCGCTATTTTCTTTTTCCGCTCCTACCTAAAATCTGTAGTCTTTAGCATTTTTGGAGAGCATTCCTGAAAAATCTACATAATGTTATGTGCACATATAAGTATCGGCCTGTGTGTGAATGAGAAGGGTTCCCTTGTTTCCAAAAAAAAGTTCTTTGCCAAAAAGCTTACAGCATTCGTAAGTAGTCTACTTGTTATTGTAACAAAGGAATGGACTGTTTTAAACAAATTCACTCATTTTAAGCTGGGAGTTGAGGGAGAGACGAAGAAAAAAATAGTGAAACTCCCATTTTCCACTTGCTAATTATTATTCAAAGGAAGACACATAAACTGTGAGAAAAAGTTTTTTTTTTGCTGCTCTCACAAGCCATAGCGGGAAAAAGGAGTGAGAGTACGGCCTATTTTCAGCCATTTAAATGGCCATACCAACTGAACACTTCCTCCCTCTCTCTGAAGATTTACAGCTCCCAAACCAACTCCCAATTTACAATCGCAAAGTTTTATATATTTTTTCTACTCTGGTGTTGGGGAATTCCAGGAATTATTGAGAGACTCTTGGAGTGAGGTGTGGTAAACAAACTCTGGGAAAAAAATTAACTTGTTTGCTAGAATTACACTGGAAAGAATCAATACATTTCGTGGATTGACTGTCTCTCCCTATTAGGGATGAAGCGCTCTCCAAAATGGAAACAAGTAGAGAGCGCGGAATCGACAGAGAGGAGAAAAAATCAAAACTTTTTATAACACAATCAAAATCACACAAGCAACAAAAGTTTTTTTTTGCCTTGAGCTATGGCCATCTATCCACTCTTTCCAAATTGCTCTTTTCATCGGAATTTTTTTTCGCTGTTTCATGAAGAAAACTTTAGCAAAGTTAAGCAATACTTTCACACAAACTCTCCATTTTGTCGAGGTGGAAAAAGCTACCGAGAAAAAAAGAAAAGTTTTTTTTTCTGAATGAACTTAGAGATAAGATCGAGATTTTTATTGAATATACATTTTTTACTGGAAAGGTTTATAACTTTTTCGTGCGAGCTTAGCGCACACGAAAAACCAGAAAGGGAGAGCCCAGCTAAGTAGCAATAATTGAGCATGCTACCAGCAGTAAAAAAAATTATTGCGAGCTTCATAAATGTCACCGGCGATGTGGTGTGTATGTTTTTACAGGGGAAAAAACGCATTTAGCCCCGAAAAGAAAATTTCCTGCCAATTATTACTGGCAGTCATTGCAAGAGTAATTTGCAATGAGGTAAACGAAATCCCAGTAAAAATAGTAAACTGCAGTAAAGTACTGAGAGTGCCTTAACGCTAGTGATAGCGGATCTTAATGGATCCTCCAACCTTTAATTAAAGCGGTGACCTACGACCTATTTCACTTTTACGACAATGTTTATTGACTGCACCAAAAAGGTTATTTTTCGGGTAAACACTCCTCCTCCTCCTTCACCTCCTCCTATTCACTTTTATTTTGTGCATTTTTTTCTTCTCTCTCTCCCTCTCGGCACTTCCGGTTATGGCAAAATGAAGGTTAGACCGAAGAGGGCTAAAAAATATATTTTTTTTATATCCTCAGACAGAAAAAAAATTTCCGCAAGGAAGGGAGACTATAAGAAAAAAAACAAAAGAAAAAATTTTCCCCAACCTGGGCAACAAGGTAAAAAAGGAAACTTTAAACCTGTCTGTTTATAAAGTCAATTCTATAAATACTCGCGTATCTAAACAATCTCCTCGGGAGCTCATTCTCTTCTCTTTTTCGTCATCCCAATCCTCTCATCCATCTGTGAAGACTCATCCTATGTAAATAAATAGAGGAGTGGAGAGTTTACGCAAAAGAGAAACCTTGCTCATTGCCATTTTTCCACCTTTTCCTCCTCCACATGCAAGCAAAAAATATTTTTGTACGGGGAAAATGCCGAATTACGCGTATAAAACTCCAGGCCAAAAACCATTTACCGAAAAAAAAATTTTTTGGTAGTGGAGGCAGCCAGACAGCGCACTCCTCTCTCTCTCCCTCTCTCTCTTTACGCTCATCATATTATGGAGGAAATAATGTAAGCTGTAGAGAGACACCTTGCACGAGTGAATGCCTATTCCATTTTTAAGCCTTCATCCAATAAATATCTGGTGGGCATGTGGAGCACACAGAGTACCACCGAGCAGCGAAATGGCAGGAGAACGCATATATCCCATTTTATTTACGGATTTTACACAGTCACGCTTTTTTCAGGAGAGGGAAGCCTTGTTACAATTTTTTTTCTATTTTCGCGAGTGAAAATACGTTATGGTAAGATGATACATGATCTATTTGTAAGTACACGGCTATAGGATGTAAAGTGTGAGCTTTAGATAGGGGATCATGATTAATCTGCAAATAAATTTTTTTCTCGGGAGGATGATCGCCGGGCTGGGTATGAAGTTGGTTGGCTGCTTTTTTTCCGCTGAGAGAGTAGATTTAATTTTTTGCATGAAAAAATGCAGGTTTAACCTTCTCCTTGATCTCAATTTCCTGGCATGTCCATACACACTCCCATTAAGTTGTAAAAGTATGTGCCTACGCGCTGCAGCTCTCTCTCGGCTGTGAAGGGGAACGCAAAGTCTTTACGGATTAGACTTATATATTTTTTCGGTGTGTGGAGAAGAAAATGGGGTTTGGCGGAATTGTTTTTGCAAATGCAAAACTCTTGCTGGTTCTTTATGCGAAAATAATGAAAATGGGAAATTGTCCCGTGAGCTCTGTGCAGTGCGCTGGGGCTAGAGTATCCAGCGAGTAAAAAATTATTTATATAGTCTGCATGCATGAGGTGGACAGAGAGGAGGTTTTGCTT
This sequence comes from Acrocyrtus sp. NNG-2020, assembly GCA_027744115.1. Taxonomy (NCBI): domain Eukaryota; kingdom Metazoa; phylum Arthropoda; class Collembola; order Entomobryomorpha; family Entomobryidae; genus Acrocyrtus; species Acrocyrtus sp. NNG-2020. The sequence continues at coordinate 60,157 of JAHZND010004315.1, read as the reverse complement.
ATTTCGTTTCCTTTTCCTTTCGTCGTTTAAGGATACCTGTGTGTGATTGGCTGTGTGCTGGGTGAAAAACTGGAGTGCTTAGTCAATTCGTCCTAGGAGGCTTGGCCAGGCCCGGTTGTAAGGAGGGAAAGGGGCCAAAAATTAATTAATCATTGCCAGAAATCATGCAACAGACAAAAAAAGTCAGAACTTTACCAAAACTGTACCTCACTCCCTCTTTAAAAGTAATTTTTATTGTTTATACAAAACGATGAATTCCAGCAGAATGGAACACAACTGCAGAAAAATAGAAGTAAGTATGCCCAAGCCATTTTCCCCATTCACCTTAAACTCTTTCCTGCGGTTTCCCTACACGACGTAGCAAGGAGCATTCCACTTCACTTTTAGGAGCCCATCACAATTACACATATGTGCCCGCTTCAGCCCCAGTATAATTTTAAAAGGGAGCCATTTATACTTCACCCAGGGAAAAGACAATACTCTCCTTCCCTCGAAAGCGCGGTTGCTCTGCTTTTAGTGGGAAAAGGATAAAACCGATGAAAGTCTGTGCCGACATGATGATGAATCAATAAAGGAAAAAAAGTCTTAATGGGAGAAGGCACGCAATATTTTTTTTCTGGAGAAGGCTCTTCTCTGATATGTCACCGGGAATGTAAGGCATTACTCACTTTTCAAACACCGCTCATTTATTATTCCATACTTTGGGTTTTTTTTATAAATTCCCATCCGTCCCCTCCGCTTTCCCTTTAAACCAATTGAGGAATCTACGCCGAAATGTGCGAACAAAGAAAGGGAGAAAATGGCCTTTATATAAATTCCAAATTGCAGCTTACAAATGATGGGAAAGTTTAGCTGACTTTGAAAGCCACACTCCTTTTTTACACTCTCCCATTTATTTTCCCCTACCCGCCACGGATCATTAATCCATGAAACAAGGTATCTCTCTCTCGGATAGGTAATTAAGAAGTGAAAGTAATTTAAACGGGAGCATTAAAACTTTTTTTATGTCAGTTTGTATCCCATTTTCCATTTGGAAGTGTAAGTCTACGTGTAAAAAAGGAGGAAAAAACTTGTTCTGTTTTCAGTTTGAATTTGAAAAAAAAATTCCCCAGCAAACAATATTTAGGAGTTAGAGGGCGGCACATGAAGCGGATTCTAGGGTGAAAAAAAAGCTACATCATCTGCTCCCTGTCTATGGTCACGGTTTTTTTTCCTGGGCAAAAAAAGGACTATCAGCTCGCTACTCACCACCACACTACCATCCACTCTGTCCATTTTTTGCTACGGAGATGAAGAAGAAGAAGAAAAAAATAAGAAAACCGCCAGCGAAAAAAAGAGCTCTCCTCGGAATGAGAAATTGATGGCGGTCACGCGTGAAACAATCCAGCTTGAAGAAGTTTCTGGAAAGGACCAATAATAAAAAGAACTTTTTTCCCTTCTGTTCCAGCCATTGTTGCTCAAATTTTTTTCCTCTCCTAACAAAGCTGTTCCTCCATGCAATCTTGTAGCGCTCTCTCCAGCATTCCGGTTTTTTATCTCATTTCCAGAAACACTGCCTGCCCTGGAATATCAGCTCCCATCAGCTTCACTAAAAGCCTGAAAGATAGATGAGGAGGGAAGGAGCGAGCTGCACAAGATGATCCATACAGAAGAACCAACTTAATCTACTTTTTCCGCAACATCACGAAACGTATGGCGGAGTAAATGGGGAAAAGGGAATGAGTGAAGAGTAGAGAGAGAGAGGGAGAGAGAGGGAGAGAGAGAAATAAAAGTTAAGTGAAACAAATTTTTGCTCCAAATGCAGAATGAGGTTATAGATGGGCTACAACAACGGCAGCAACAAACAAATAAAAAAATCCGCCGAGTTTCGTATTTAAGCAAAGAACTCTCTTTCCTCTTACTCTGCTGGTGCTTTTGGTGCTGGTTGTCGCTATTGAAGCCAGAAGGAACTTGAGTGATGTTACACCAGTGCATGTTTTCACTGAAAGTGGCACATTTTCTTAGCGAGTGCCAGGAGCTCTCAGTAGGAAAAGGAATATAAAAAAGCCGAGTGTAATGTGATATTTCGTATGTCTTTAGGCGATGATGATGATATCATATTCCATAGAGATATCCTTCGTCATCTGCCACTCCTCCACTGCCACACTCACTTTATCTCTCCGTCACATCAAAATTATCCGCGTACCTAATTAACGCAGAAATCCTGAAAGCATAACGGCAATTTTTCGTATATTGGGTGAGAGTGAAAATGGAGAGAACTGATCCCCGAGGATTTTCCTCAAACCTTTTCATTAATAGCCTTTAATGGCCTTAGAAACTGATCCAGAAGTGGGATCCCCAGAACTGTGGTCACCTCTCACACACACACTCGGCTCAAGTTAGTGCAAAAATAATATTTTTTTATTCACGCAGACAGCCTTAGTAAAGGTAGTATCAAAAAGTGATAGAATTTTCAGTATATTTCTTCCTTTCATATTTTATTGAGAATGTAGCAATGTGTAACTGTCAATCTGTATTGTGTAGAGCATACTTTTTTGTGGGGCTTTTTTCCCTACACATGCATAAACCATCCCGCTGGAGATCAGTGTGACATGAAAGTATTTTGTTTGGGCACAACTCCGCTGTTTTTCCGCTTCTCTATTATTTAGACACAACTTTGGAGAAACGGGGGAAAAGGAAGCAGTTACAAGGGAACCCAACTGGTGCTGTCATTTCGTGAAAAAAAGCAAAGGCGAAAAAAATTCCACTCTCTTTCTCTCTTTCTCTTTCGCTTTTCTCTCTCCTCGGCCTCATCATGAAGCAAAAGCACTCTGGAGGAGGTCCCCTTTTTATGCCATCTCATGCAACATCATTGCCATCATGAGAATATGAGGATGATTACTTTTTATTTATTGGACAAAGCAATTTGCTAACATGAGAAGGAGGCAGCGTATTTTTTTTATTAAGTTTGTGCTCGTGGAGGATTTGCCCGAACTTTGCTCGCGGAGAAAAACATTTTTCCACTCTCCCTTCATCTTCCCACTACTATTATTATTGAGAGGAATAACTGAAAATTCAGCAAAAAAAAGTTTTTTCTCTCTTCTTCTGTAGATGAAAAATTGATGACGGAGAGGTTGAGTAGGCAGATGAAAAAAAAAATTGATTATGCTAATTTTGTGGGATGAGCAGTCTTCAAAGGAAAGTAGCAGAGTAGGCAATCATTATCATTATCTGGCGAAGCATGAGCTCGGAAAGGTGACCCCTGACCTGAGAGCAAACTCCACACTCGTAATGAACCATTGAGAGAGGAAATTACAGAGGGGATTACTTTCCTCTGTGCTAAATTATCGTCTGAGTTTGAGAAGTGGGTGGGAGGAGGGGAGAGCCCATTAGGAGTCCCGTTCTTTTTTAGAGGGGAAACTGCGCTGAAAAAGAGTCGGAGAAAAATTAATGTAGGTAGAGTGGAGTGGTGGACAGGCAATATGTTTTTATCAAAAGGTAAAAAGTTTAAAGGGATGGCACTACTCCCCTGATCCGTGTGCATATCTCGGCGAAAGGAATTTGGACAGAGGTAAAAGTGCTTTCACTTCACTACTGTCGCATTATCATTTTTTTGGCGGAGAAAGAGAGAGAGAGCAAAAGGACATCCCATTACCATCCACTCACTCGCTCTCCTCCTCGGCAGCTCAGGAGCACTTTCCCTTTTTCCATCCCATTATGCATGTGTGGCTTAAGTTCAAGTGAGCACGTATGTCTTGTAGTATTTCATAACGATAAATTTTTTTATTTGGTGAGCAGCGGATGTAGTAGAGAGGGAGGGAAAGGGATTTTTTTGGGAGTATGTAAAGAAAGTGTAGTTGCTTACCCGAGAGTGGTCATGGTGACGATGGTGTACCAGAAGGCTGCCGGAATGCTGGTGAAATTGGTGTCGTCCACATTTTTCTCAGCGTAGAACATAACAGTGGCGAAAATGATGATGGCCATGGCCAGTGAAAAAACGAGAAAGCCCAGTTCGGAGGCGCAGGACTTGAGAGTATACCCGAGAATCCGCAGCCCTTGGGAGTGCCGGGAGAACTTGAAGATCCTAAAGACGCGAAAAACTCTGAGAGTGACGAAAGCTCCGGACACGTCGTCATTGTCGGTGATCCCCAGCCCTATGTAGTATGGAAGAATGGCGACCACGTCGATGATGCTCATCACACTCCGGATAAACTTGCACCGGTCGGGGGCTGCAAAGAGGCGGAGGAGGTACTCTGCCGTGAATATCATCACACAGGCGGTGTCCAAGCAGAAGAAGACGGTTTTGTAGCGCTCGCCGCAGGAGAGACTGCCCCCTTTTCCGGGGAGCTCCCCGCAGGGAATCGTTTCCACCACGTTGGCCATCACCGAAACAGCGATGAAGAAGCCGGTCACGTAGTAGAACACGAGGGCGGCTGTGGAGGTGTGAGGATTTTCGAAGGCCCTCCACATCCGCTGTCGAATGTTTGTGAGTTGCTGCAGGGCCTGATCCCCGTTCTCCGAGAGCTTGTCGTCCAACAGTCGCTCCGCATTCTCCCGCTTTCGGTCCCGGTAGTCTTCATAACAGCAGTCTCCTATGACATCCGGCAGGATTCCGAAGAAGGCGAGCTCCTCATCGTAGCTCGTCAGACACTCGTGCTTCGGGTAGTGGAGCTTCCCCGTCCGGTAGTAATTCAGTATGTGACGGAATATGTCAGGGTCACGGTCGAAAAAGTACTCGCGAGTGTCCTCATCATAAAAAAAATCCCTCTCACTAGAGCCTAGTAGCGTGTCGGGGTACTTTTCCAGTGTGTTCCGCCACGTCTCAAACTTACGCCCGGACACGTTGATCAGCAATTTCTCGTCATCCGCCTTCCGGCGGTCTTTCGTCACCGGCGGTGGTGGCAAAGGGTTAGTGGCGATCGGCACCCACCCAATTGCCGCCGCTCTGGCGAACGGCAACCAAGCTGCTACCGAGGCCATTCCTTGTGGTGGAATGTTGCTTGCACTAGATCACACTCACCGAACGCCCTTAGTTTTACAAAGTTAACGAAAATACAACACCACTGTCGAGTACTGCGGTGTCCTACCCTGCAGAAAATATCTATTTTTTGTTCAGTGTCTTTTTACTCTCTAAACTTCTCTAATTTTTTTCAGTACACCACTGTCACTCCCAAACTCACTCTCGCACCAAATACTGCAGCGGAAACAGACTGCATTTCCAAACAGAGTTTACGTGCTGGTCAGTCATTTTTGCCACTTTTTCCCCTGTCCTTTTCCCATTTTCCCAACACTTTCTTTCCCCTGTGCTTCTCCTGGTCCTACCACTACTAGCACTGCTGCTGTCATGCTCACCTCTCCAAACTACTAACTCTGGTCTCTGATGACAGCAAGAAAGGGCTCGGACATATTCCCCTGCTCTCTTTATAGTTTCTACTTTATTCTCGCCTTCTTTCTCTCCTTGCTCATCCCACTCAACTCTCCCCAGCAGGTTTTCACGTGTGCCGAGTTCCAGCTCAGTCCCAACATGACATACGGAACTGATATGTTTTCCCACACGCTCACTTCACCTCAGCCCACCTCGCCGCCGCTAACACCATCACAAAAAGTCACCACTTTCATTACTCAATGTCAAAGGTCAGCCACCAATACCTGATATCCAATTCCTGGCCAGAATAATAATAAAAAACACTCACTCAGCAAAAACAAACAATACCTCTTTTCCTACTTATATATTTAGGACAGCGAAAAAAAATTTTACCGAAAAGCTTACTAGTTTTATAAATTTTTTTCTGTTCTGCACACAGACAGAGAGAAAGAGCAGCCTGGGATGTAGCAGGAAAGCTTGCCAGAAAACAACTAGGACGTGAGGATTTTTGGAGTGGAGTTAACCATCCTTCTCAATTCCCCTACAACTTGTAGTATTATTTTTTCCCCTTCCACGCCACCATACTGCCACACTACTGCCACTACAGCGTAACATAACGACCGCTCATATAGTTAGAGAAGAAGTCACGGTTGGAGATAGGAGTGAGCTGGCTAGGGAGCGAGAGCAACCGTTCGAGAGAGGAGAGGAGAGCGGAGCAGAATGCAAAAGCACGGTCGGCCGTTTCTCCTATCAGGCCAGAGGAGCTGCAAAAAAACAGCGCTCTACCAGCGACATGGAAAGGAGGAGAAGAGAGAAGGAGACAGCAAAAAATAGTACTTTGCTTTCGATACTCCCGTTTTTGCTCCTTCTCCTAAAAACGGCGGATGGTGGATGGTTTGGATTTTGGATGTGTGCGGTATGCTGTATTGTATGATGATACAACAGCGGAATATTGCTACAATACAGGAACAAAAAAAATAACATATACTCCTCTCTACTTCGAGCGGATATCCCTCCGCTGCTGTGTTCCAACTAGAAAAAAAAAAGAAAGACGAGAGAGAGAGAGAGAGGGAGAGGAGAAAAAAGTGCTCTGAAAGTCTCTCTCCCGATGCATAATAAGAAGTCAACACTGCGGCTCCAATTTCTATCATGTTATCATGGAAGGAGATACAGAAGGAGAAATATCAGCGCGCACACTAAACCGAGCAACTCGAAAAAATTTTTTTATAGAGGAACAGATATAGAAGAGGATGATGAGGAGAGAGAAAATGTGGAACGACAATCTACTTTTTGATGGGATCTAAAGGAAAAAAGAGCTGACTTGTTGTGGGAAGCTAAAACAGAGAATATGTACATTTTTCGGAGATGCATTTTTTAAAAGAAAAATCCATAATGGATATTTCCTCCTTTCACTGGGTAAATTACCCTAAAAAAATAATATGATGGCTTATAGGTGATATGTGAATAATTTTTGGGGGGTTTTCGGTTTCCCTGATTTCTTTTCTCTTTCGGAAGAGTAATGAAATTAGAGAGGGATGTGCATGAGCTTTAGCCGGGAAAGTGGAGAAGAGAAAGAAGACCGAGAGAGTATAGATGTTGCTGGTTCTCCCTTTCCGATATTGTTATGAGTGGGGCTGTATTCTTTTTGAATGGGCAGAGTTGGTACTTGTTGAACGCTTTCTCTTCCGTCTCCTTTCACTTCCTCCTTTTCTTATAAGAAACATCATCCTCATCTTACTCTGAAACTTTTTTATGGAGCTGTTTCTCCCAAGTAAAAGGAGAAGAGGAAAAAAATGGATTGGAGGAGGAGGAGGATATTTAAGCTTGTCTACCTAAAATATGTAAATATTGGAAGAAAAAAAACTTGTTGGCAGAAAAAAAACTGCATAATGGCGGTGGTCCCTAGGAGAAACAAGCTGGTTGTAAAAAAAAAGTTTATTCGCTGTCTATGTAGTCTACGGCGTTTCGGTTGAGACATTTAAAAAAAACTTTCTTGTCCCTACTTTCCGTCTCTTTTGAGACGTTTATGCAAAAAATGTTTACAGAGGTTGTAACATGGTTACATTTTTTTCCATATGAATATGGGTAGTTTGGTGGAAAAAAGGTGGTGGTGTGATAGCGGTAGTGGTAGCATAGTCAAAATCGTTTTTACTCAAGATGTGTGCCGACCTTTCTCTCCTTTCACAATAAAAAATCGTCTTCTCCCAAGAAAGGGTTTCAACTCTAGAGAAAAAAAGAAAGATGATGGGGATAGTGTGTCATCTGCAGAAACTGGCAGTACAAATAAAGTCACCAAAAAATGGGCTGGCAAGTCCTGAAAAATTGATTTTTTCCGACCCTTTTGCTTTCCTGCTAAACTTCAAATAAAAGAAATTTCTTCTTCCTTTTTCTTTTTAAAAGAAGTCGTGTCCTTTTTCATATTCCCTTGTGATATGAAGAAAAAAAAGTTTCATAAAAAACGGGAAAAAAGTAGTGGATCGTTTTTCCTCTTCAATTTTTATTTTTGGAGACAGAAAAAAAATCAATTAAATTCTGTGGTCTTTCAACTTCTTTTCCAACTACACTTTTTTTATCATTTTTATGGAAAGTGGAAATATGAGAAGAACTCTACTTTTTCTGAGTATTGTACCTTCCCTAATTATTCTCGGTTTGAGGATATACTGGTTTAATAGCCTTCTCCTTACAAGTCACATGCGGCACATCAATCCAGTCAGCAGAAAATGGAAGGGAACAATCTCTGTGGTAAAATTAGCTGAAGGAATCTACCGGAAAAAAATAATTGAGACTGTTATTGACGTAAAAGAGTGTTTCTTCACAGAAAGGAGCACAGCCAGAAGACGTTTCCTCCTCGGTGCTGTAGAAATGCTCTCCCTCTCAAGAAAGTAAAAATGCCTCAACCCTGGAGAAATTAAAATCCAGCAGAATTTTATCTTTGAGCAACTTTTTTCAACATTCCCCAGGGCAGTAATGGTTGAAGCATACATATGAAACACATATATATTTTTTGTTATCCAACGCCTCTCTCTTTTTCTGCTGGTCTTTTATGTAATCATCATCACAGCATTCTCACATACAATTTATTTCCAAAGAGAAAAAAACAACTTTTCTTTCCTTCTCTCCCTGCAAAATGTCCTTCAAAGCTTGTTATCAAACTTTTCCAAATAATATTTATTTGATTTCGAAAATAATATTGTATTGATAAGTGCTAATGAAATCCGCACGCCACTTGCCGAAAAAATCGTTTTTTTCTCCAACTTTCCCTTTCAGGAATTTTTCATTTAGAAAAAAAGAAAGTGGATGCCACTGATATGATAACTTTATCAGAGAGTAGCTGTCTTTAGGGATCGTTTGATTTAACTTTGTGAGCTGAGAAGTGGAAGTTTAAAATTCCTACATAAAATATGTTCTTTCTGCCAAAGAGAAAATTCGCTTTCTCTCTTTCGAGGGACTATATGAATAAATCAGGATGGATTCCTTTTCTTATTAAGAAAATAGAAAGAGAAAGAGCGACAGTCCTATATTAACTTGTTTTCCAAGAGATCGGAAATAAACACACTCTTTTAGCTAGTTTTAGCTGTTGCTCTCACTCTCCATTTTAAATGTCAAGTGTATCATGCATCCTTTGAAAAAGTGGACGCAGAGATGATTTGAGTGGAAGCCGGGGTTATATATTTTTGTGACCGTATGGTAATCATATCAAGAATCATTTTCCAGGCGGTTGTATAGTGCACACACGCCATCCCCAAACAGTTTAGTGCCTCCAGGTCTCCAGCTCATATGTGAGTAGGCACTCGCTCTGTGCACGCTTACACAAAGTCGCTGAGGCCAGAGTCGTTAGCGTTATATCGCGCTACACTGGCTTAGCTGTTGCTGCTGTCTTTCCAATTTTTTAGATGATGAGGGAAGAGCGTAAGCGACGGGGAGAAAGCTGAAAAAAAATATATATATTTTTTCTTCCTCACTCACTGGGATCGAGTCTACCAAGTTTTTACGGTACATCAGCCATAACTTTATTACTTGGAGGATACAGAGCGGAAGGGAATTGCATTGGATAAAACGAGATGGGAGAAAGAGAAAGGGGGAGGATGAGGACCATGTCGAAGTTGACGACGAAGTAGAGAAGATGATGATGATCATCAGCATCATGTGGCATATACTTAATCTAAAAAAAGGGAAGCACAAATAAGTGAATAGGCTCGTGCATGGTCATCATCATCATTGAATAGTAGAACTTTCTCCTTCCGCTCACGATTAGTACCAAGACACTGGAAATAATGGCAACTGAGCATGGAAGTGGAACAAGTCAAATATTGAATACAAATTGGATGATGTGCATAGAGGGCCTATATTACGCCAAAAAAATGTGACAATTTATGGAAAAAGCAGAGGAAAATGAAAGCAACTATATTGTACATGTGAGTGCGGATGACTTGGGATAGTAAAACTAAGCATTTTTTTCTTTTCCCCTCCCTCTTTCTCTATTTACACACCAAAAATTAATGATTTCATAAAGAAGGGGAGAGAAAACTGGATAGGAGAAAGTTGGTTGAGTGGCTCTCTAATAAAAAAAATTGGAGGATTTATCATTTCTCCACTGTATATTTTTGCTCTGGGATATCCTAGCTGGTAGCCACTCGGCCAGTTTTAACTTAATTTGAAGAAGGAGAAGAGTGAGAGCAGACATCTGAGGAAGAGTGAAAGAGTGGAATATCGCAGGAGTTCAGTCTCCATCAATCTTGGTAGTGAAGATAAATGAGTGGTAATGGGAGTACATGGCACACAACATGACACCAGGAAATCCTCAGAAAACCAACTTTTTATACTGTAAAACCCCAGAAAACGGAATAAAAGTGTACTAACCCTTTTCCAAAAATAAAATATAAAGGGACGGGATTCACTCACACAGCGCCGTTGATGAACATTAAATAATATATATTTTTTTTTATTAAAAAAGCATTGTGCTGCCCTCCCTCTTTTGCCCGCTTTCTCTATAAAAATCCTCTCCTTATCCTCAATACAACCAGTAATTTCACCCCGGCGGAAATGAAAAGTGAGAAAAATCCTGACAATTACATATAATTTTTTCTCACGTAAATCCAATGAAATAAAATCTGACAATTAAGTAGGAGGAGGACTTGTGTATTTTTCGAGTAGTGCGTGTAGTAGATTACATCTCTGTTTTTTAAAGTGTGTGGTGGGAGTGCAGCTGGGAAAATGCAAAATAATATTTGGTGCACTCCAAATTTTCCTCCAAGCTCACTCTCAGGGAGAGCATACGGAGCTCCTCCGTTCAGAGAGTTTAAAGCATGGAAGGAGGGAGTACATTTTCCTTGTAGTGTATATAATATGGAAGGGATTTGTGCTCCTCCACACCAGTAACACGGAGTAAAAAACGGGCAGGTAGTAGTAATAGTAAAACCAGCTTTTTCACTGTTCTCTCTCCTGCTGATGCAAAGACTAGAGTCCACTTTACTACGCACGTAGCATGCACCCCGTTTCCATGGCTTTTTCTCTGACGTCAAATCCCCCGACTTCCTGCTTTTCGTCGAGAGAGAACCGAGAGAAAGGACCATCATACCCATCCGTACCATCATTCCTGCTGACTTGATGTGCACAAGAACCAAGTCACCATCGCCAACCACCACACACCATCACCAAGTCACTAATATTTTTCTGTTCGGCTTTCCATACAGCAATATATTTTTTTGTAGAAAACGCTGACATCATCACAATCACGGAACGGCAACAAAATCCCTGTTCTGCTCGTTTTATCATCATCATATTCGTCAGCTTCTCCACCTTGTTCTCACACTCACACACTTTCCACTATTTTTTAACCTAAGTTCCTCTTTTTTTGCTGTGATTATGCTGATGAGATAACGCACTTTGTCATATAAACTCTCCAGCTTTAACGTATGCATATAAGCTTCTCCAGGAGCATAAAAGGAGCTACACTTGATAGAAACCAAGAGCCATCAACTTATCAACGTCTCTCCATTTTTTCGTGGAAAAAGAGACTACTCTGGATTCAATTTGCGAGGTAGAGAGCTATACATAGTACCTTTTTTGTGTACAGAAATGATAAAGAGGCTAAATTGAGGACTATTTTTAAATATTAATAGGCAGCTTTAGCTAAAATGCTCAAAGCTTCTAGGGAAAAAATAGCAGAGTGAAAAGAAAGAAAAGATGATACATACTTAAAAGGATGTCGTCCTAAAAAAATTTTTTTTGTATGCTCCGTAAAATGTATTTTTTTCTGGGAGGGCGCACTCTTTGCATTAGCATTCGCCTTACAGAGTTGCAGCAGAAGACGTGTACTGTTTTAAGTGGAGGCATTAAGAACTCACCAGGGTCACCAAGCAGTTAAGAGGATGAAGGAGAGATTTTCGTAAGAAAATCATATCTCTTGATTGCTCCTAAGTAGTAAAGTGGATTGTATGAGATGGTGTGTGACCTACTTCACCATGTTAAGTAAACTACGGGGAATCTGTTTGTTTGTGAAAATAATCATAGCGACATATTTTTTTACTCCGTTTCTCTTGCCTCATAATGAAAATCTGGAGGACTCGTATTTTCTTTCAATTAGCCGTCTTAGATGTGCGCTCCTTTCTCAAAAGATAATCTGATTAAGAATAAAAAGGAGCTTTCAACTTTTACTGCTAACAACAAAAAGAGGATGAATGGCATATTTAAAGTGACACTTTTACGTACACGATAAAAAAAAATATATCAGAGTGGGCAAATTCTGTGAACTCTGACAAACTACTGACTATGCAAATTAGGAGTAAAAAAATAAAAGTCGTCTTGGAAAAGATGAGAGAACGATGGAAGAGTGAAGAAGAGTCGTGGAAAAGCTGTCTTTGTCTAGGAATGCATCAGCCAATGGAATGGTGGTTGGGGAGGCGACGCGGGAAAGTTGTACGGGAGTGTATGGGAACATTGTGAGAGTTGAGTGGTAGTTGTGAGGAAAAGAGAGGAAAACGAGACGAGAAGTACTTTCCACATTGCAGGCAAAAAAGAGCTCTGCTCAAGTCAGTTTGCTGTAAGTTTATTGTAAGTCATAAATGCACCTTTGTTTGCGTATTGTGGGGGATCAGAAATGTTTTTGTCGTCTTTTATGTGATGTAGATATTGGCAATTTAGTTACGTTCAATTTAGTAGTTAGGTACTTTCGTCTGTGCTGGATTAAAACGGAGAGGTTATTCTTGAGGACGACGTATTGACAACTTTCGAGGAGAAGAAAGGACAAGAAAATCAGGTTCGTTTGCTGTTCAGTAAGTTCATTTGTGGGTAAAACTTGAAAAGTAGATTTTACGGAGATTGGAATTTTATCATTGGAAATTGCTAAATTTTGTTTGATTGGGATGACAACGGAATGGGCGATAGGGTAGTTTTAGTATTGAAGATTGGGAGTGGGTGAAGGGTTTTGAAGGTGGCTGGCAATTTGATTAAGCAATTTTGGATAAAATAATAATATATTTTATAAAAAAGGTATTTTAAATTTTGTAATTAAAGGATTTTTGGGAATTTTGATTTTGGTTTTTTAGTGGAAGGAAAGGAGGGAGTGAAGAGCCGGAAGAAGTTTTTGTGATAATAAATGAATAGTATCAGCTGATAAAGTTTCAGTAAGTTATGTCTGCACGCAGTAAGGTCAAGTCTAGAACTGCTTCTGGTGTGTCAACAAAGCCTATCAAAGGGAAGCGGAAGAAAGGCGAGAGCGAGGAGAGATTGAAGAGGTTGAAGGATAACTCTAATGTGAAGATAAAGTCAAAAAAGGATAAGAGTAAGGACAAAGTCAAAGTTGTAGCCAAGATACCATCGGGGAGAGGAGATTCTTCAAGTAACTGGAAGGCCCTATTACAGAAGCAGGTTGGTACTGTAGCAACATTTTGTTTATTGCTGACGATTGTTTACTCAAGTGGCAATGTTTTGTGTAAAACAAAAAAAAACATTGATTGTTTTTCTTTTAAAAGGGCAAGAAATTGCCAGTTGTGGATTCAAGTTTTTCGTCAGTGATTGCTGAATCCAAAAAGTCTAAAAAAGCTGCAAAAAAGATGGAGAGTTCACAGGATGAGGCTACAACCAGATCTAGAAGTACTTCGCAGGTTAGGTGTGAGTCACAGTTAAGTATGGCATCGGAAGGGGCAAGCTTAGCAAGCGGAGATAACCTTGCTGGTGCAGGTGCTAATAATAATCCTGAGGAGAGTGAAGCGGCGCAGAAAGTCAAGAAAGAATTTAGAGCTTTGGGAGTAAGTTACTTAATTAAGGAATTAGTTTGTTTATAGATTTGTGCTTTTTAGGTTTCAGTAGTTGTTGTAGTAGTTGGTAGTAGTGGTTGTTAATTATAAATATTTTTTCGCAGTTATCCGGACCAAAGCCTCAACGCCAATCAAGACCACCGCTTAAGAGTCCCAGAAGTACAAGAGGTCCACCTAGTCAACAAGCAGCTCTGTCGTTTCTTGCAGGAAGGACATTGAAAAAGTTCCTTCCCCGTGGACTTAATGAATTTGGATTTTTCGATTACAGTCATTATGGAGCAATTCGTACTCCTCTACTTCCGGGACATCAAGAGTTTATGGTGCAAACAGTGATCGTCGGAATTGATTGCGAGATGGTTGGTGTAGGACCAATGAAAGAGAGTGCTCTTGCTAGGGTTTCCATTATTAACAGATACGGATATTGTCTTTACGATCGATTCGTTAGACCCAAGATGGAGGTTACAGATTACAGAACACAGTTTAGTGGGATTCGGGAATCAGATATGAAGCATGGTATACAATAAACTATATTCAATAACTTAAAGTACTAAAAATTGTAATTGAAACAGCACTCTGTCATTTTCTCTTTATTTAGCTATTCCTCTTCATGTAGTCGTTAAGGAGGTGGCAGATTTATTGAAGAGCCGTATTCTCGTTGGGCATAGCTTAAAATCCGATCTTTCTGTCTTGTTTTTGAACCATCAGAAGGTCCGAATGCGTGATACTGCGTTGTAAGTCATGTTAATAATACACAAATAATACCAACACGTAAACGCATACTTCAATATTTATGTAAACGACTTCCGATTGCTTTATCTGTGCCTTATAGTTACTTTAAGAAAATGATGAATTCGCGAACACCGAAACTGAAGACTGTTGTAAAGAAAACGCTCGGAATTGATATTCAGCAAGGAGAGCACAGCTCGGTAAATCTAAATATTACTTTCTAAACATTAATTTTATACTATCGGTACATTTATCATCATCATCAAACTTTAATGAACCATTTATTGAATTACAGATTACAGATGCACAGGCGGCAATGGCACTATATCTAGTGTTTCAAAATGAGTGGGAAGCTTCAGTTCGAGATGGAGGCCATGGTGTCGATATATTGAGAGAATGCACTGAAGAGTTCAATAAGTTGCAAGAACTAAGGAGTAGAGGAGTAGGTCCACCCCTTCCAGCTCCGCATTATTTTCCTTCAACGGTTACGAACCAGCCGCAACTGGAAAAGCAGCATAAGCCGTGGTACGGATTTTCTCAAGAAAGTAACTGTAGTAGTGACTTGTCTATGTCTTCTTCCGAGCTATCCTTCTCTAGTGAGGGTGCTGTTGGTGGTCCTATGTCTTTCCCATACATAGAAGAGCCTCAGCTACCTGCTCCATTGCATGATTATTATGCTTCTACCAGTGTCCTACCTTCGCCTGCTCTTGGATCAACACAACTTGGTTTATTGCCGACGTCACGCAGATCAGAAACTTTTCAGCCGCTTATGATGAACTACTCAGTTTACCAAGATCTGCCGCCCTTCCCTCCTCTGTCGGTAGCCTTGCCAGTACCATTGCAGTTTCAGGTGCCGCCACCACCACCTGTGAACTATC
Organism: Acrocyrtus sp. NNG-2020; assembly: GCA_027744115.1. Classification (NCBI taxonomy): domain Eukaryota; kingdom Metazoa; phylum Arthropoda; class Collembola; order Entomobryomorpha; family Entomobryidae; genus Acrocyrtus; species Acrocyrtus sp. NNG-2020. Next base: position 44,951 of record JAHZND010004315.1, on the reverse strand, counting down.
AACAGCCGCCAGTTGCCTTCCCACCGTTTGTGAACTTTGAAGAAAACACTCTATTAATGGGGATTCCTCCGTCATTTCCCGTGTACCAGGAACCAAGCCCACGCTTGGTTCAATTCCTCCCTTCTCCTCTTCCTCTAAATTCATGTACACTTTATGTTTATGCAAATGCATATGCCATCAAATGAAATGATATATTTGCCAGTGAGCTTTTGCTGGATGTTTATACCCTTGGGATCCGTGTTACTATTTTGTAATTTTGTAAAGTGTTGTGCTAATTGTGATTTGTCTTTAATTGCTTTCAAATCTGTATAATGTCCAAATGTTGTATTGCTCTTTTCTTTCTCTTGCAGATGAAAATTCTTCACCTTTCTCTCTAAATGATGAAAATTTACTGTGTTGGTGGATGTTGGATGATATATATCCTGATAAATTCAAGTGGTCAGAAGAGTATGAAATGCTAAACGGGATGAATTAGGATGGGCGCATTAATACCAAGGATTGAAATTCTCATTATTATCTAAATTTTCTCTTTAAAAGTTTCGCAGAATGTTAAAGGGCCTTAGATGGTGCTCGACTTGAATCACCCATTATAATATGAATTTAAAATTCCAGTAGTAGCTAACTATACCTTAATTCCGAAAAATCTAAATTTTATTACGCGCATAAGCAATATCAAATTTTGTAATGTAAGGTCCTTTAACCAATGTACTATAGGTATAAACTGTGTTTGTAAAATAAAGATACTTTATATGAATTACAACTGCATGCGGTGCTGCCTTGTTTGGAATGTTACTTTCTTGTTTTTTACTACTATTACTATTAGTACTACCACTTTACTTTATCTACCGGGGTGCTTGAGCTACAAGATTTTTGCATGATGGTTTTTCTTGTTCAAAATTGGTATACTGAATATGGTAAAGCTCATTGGGAAATATTACAATACAACAATTTTGTAGGCACAATTTGTATTCCGCCTCCACCACCACCGTCGGCCTTAAAGGTTATGGAACGACCCGCATTTGCCGGGAATCCCATGCTATTTCAGTGGATGGAGATGTACCGTGTATAAAAGTGTAAATACAATATTTCCAAAAAAAAGTGGACCTTTTTTTCATTGCGCAAAGAAATGTGGATCATGTATCTATCTGTATTTTTGTAAATGGGAGAAAAGAATGCAATATTTTTTACTGTAGTCTTAAGTAATTTACTTTGATTAGTTCTTTTTACATGCAATTTACAATAACGAGTGGTGGAGAGGTTTGGATAAACAGGTCTAGGAAAAATCAGTTTAAGCAATTTTGGATGTAAATAGTTTTGTGTAAGTGCGAATAAAAATAATGATTTCAAAACACAGAATGACTTTAGGATTTTAGATTTATTCATTTAGTAGAGCCAGCTGATTTTACCCACTGAAAAAAATTACAATTTGCATTTGGATCATCACTTTTCCCAACTCCGTGAGAGCAACTCCAAAACTCTCGGCCAAAATTTGCACCCTTCTTTCGAACCGTTCTTCTTGTACATGGTTCTTTATGGCCTTGACACAATGGAACTTCTGGAGCTTTCATAAGTTTCCTCCAAGCATCTGTAGCTCCATTTTCACGTTTTGTATTTCCTTCATGACTTGATTGGCTGCTTGAACTGTTTGGAATATCAGGTACATTTTGTTCTTTCTTTAGATCTGGAGTAGGATTCGATTTGGAAAAAAAGCTGTTCAAACTTAATTGGACCCTTTTTGAGGCTTGCACTTTTGTTGTTTTGGCTGATTCGTCAAGCGGCCGCTTTCTGGAAGAAGACGATTCCTTTTGGCTGTAACTGGCTGACTTTGAAGTGCTTTGTTGCATGAATAACTCCTTAAGATTTGTCTGCTTTGCCTTAAACTCTGGGTAATACTTTGTAGCAAATTGGGGAAGGGTCTCAGGAAGGACGGCGCTCAGTGAATGGAATGTAGCTGAGATTGGACAGTGGTCACTTCCTAAAATTTCTGGATGTATTTCCGCCTTTTTCAAATAAGTAGAAAGTTGCTTATCAACAAAAATGTAGTCTATACGGGTCCCGTAATTATTGGCTCTTGCGTTTAGTTTCGTATTCCAACATGTAAAAGCTGACTCCTTGTTCGGATTAAGATGTCGGAAACTGTCTACGAATCCACTAGCCAAAAGGTCGTCTAAAAGTTGTCTAAATTCGGTCTTTAAGAAAGTCTGGAAAATAAAATAAAATTTGAAATTCAGAAGTTGTTTATTTGTATTAAATTAATTTGTATTATTATTATTGTATCATGAGTCATTACTAACCGCTGGGTCACCGTCGCAGTGATCAATCCACTTGTGAGAAATGTTTATGTCCCCAACAATTATTACAAAAGATCCACTTTCAACCAGCAACTTTGCCCGCTCGTGAAGTATTGTATGAAACGCAGCTTTGTATTCTGTATTATTAACTTCGTCTTCTGGATCATCCCGTAATCTCGGGCAGTAAACATTAATGACTGTTAGTGGTCGGGCTTCACCATCAGGAACCTGAATGGTTCAATAATGATCTCAGTATTGTTTAAGTTTCCAGAGAAAAGAATGACAAAAGCTGAAAGTATATTTATTTTACCAGGACAAGGTGTTGAGTTATGACAGCTCTTCCTTCAGAATTAGCAAATTTCACATGAGATTCGTATTCCTCTGATAGTTTTGGGTAGCCTCCGACCTTATTTAAATCTCCTCCATCCTCGTTCAGTAGGCTAAGACCTTCCTCTGCATTCATGGGTGACCATTGATCGCTACAGTATGTGGCAACGCCTAGATAACACCACCTGATTTTAATGACTGACAAAAAGGTAATATGTATGTGTTGAAATTTATAAAGTCCCTTCATAAATGCAATTTCTTACCGGAGTAGCCTATTCGACTACTGCTAAACGAGAAGTACGACGAATACCCAGGGGGTATAATCTGAGATTGGTCTAGCTGTTTTCCTAAAAAAATGTTAATATGACATTTGATTCATCTGAATCTCATAAATAACGATTCATACAGCGAGTTAACGATTAAGGCAAAGTACTAGTCAGTTTAGTTTCCTGCACAGCCAAAATTGAACAGTCCAGTTGCTTCAACACGTCCTGCATGTTAAGCGTTTTCAAACCGTTAATATTCCATGACATCAGTTTTAATTTAGACTCTTTTTCTTCACTGTCATCCCCACTGTTTCTGTCACAGTCTTGTTCCTTATCAGTGGAGCCGGAGCCCAGGTTTCCGTTGTTGTTCATTTCTTCTTACTTAACAATCGACAATTGTTATGCTAAATTACATTAAAATTTTTAAAACCGCCAAAACTAGCTACACAGTTTTCAACTTTTTCGTGCAAATACTTTGAAAAATATGCAGTTTGCAGAAATCACAAGATTTACCTACCAGTCTATGTATTTACAACTTTTGCATCCATGTGTAGATTACTTTCCCGCAGAAATATTTTGAATATGGCTCTGTATGAGTAATGGAGTCTTGCACGAACAAAGCCAAAACACCGTAAATGCTGAGCAATTTTATTTCGACATTTTTATTATTAATTTTACATGAAAAGTATATGTTTAAAATAATAAAAATTATAGTAAAACGGCTGCTTTCTTATGAATAAAAAATTAAGAATGTGTAAAATGATTAATATAAAAAAAAAATTAGCAAAGCGCAGAAAAGTCATTGGCAACGCAACCTGTAACACTACAACATTTTTCAATTAGAGGATGAATTGAGGCAGCCATTGCAGGCACCATCCTGGGCACTCTTTTATTTGAGTTGGATGATGATAAATGAGCTTGAGAGTTGTTGGGACCCACATCCTCTGTTTTCGGAGCTATAATAATTGTAGACATGACGGGGTTGGGAGGCTCCTGCTCTTTAGCCATTGTATCTCTATGACCTGGAATAAAAAATCGAAATTGAAAATGTTTTTCTTCCTCTGCTCTGTTGCATCCTTTAATTAATGAACGTTTACCGTCATCATGTTCAGGAGGTGGCATCATGAAATACTGCATGAAAATTATGTTGATTGCAAACGGGCTCCGTTTGTGATTTTTATTGCACGCCTCCAGAAATATTAGGCCTACATCGTGGTGTGCACAAGAACGTATCACCCTGGCAGTTGAAGGGGAGTAGCCTGATGGTAACTGGGTCGATAACGGAAAAGGATATGACGCAGATGGTATCTGGGCTGTTGGAGCACGAGATTCCGTAACTGGCAAATAAGACGAAGATGACCCTCGAATCAGGGTGAATAATATTGTGAGAACTGCGATAGTCCACATTTTGCTTCTTTCATCTGCAAAATTAAGCTCTTTTTAGTTGCTAAGTTTGATTTCAATAATAAAAATACGAAGTAATTTAAATCTTACCAAATGCGTACTACCGAAAAGCATGACCTTCAGCAGAAAGGTGCTGATGTGAAGTAAAGTTATTTCTTTTCAGTATCAAATTACCCTTCTAACAAGACAACCTCACCTCTCACGCTACGCCTACAAAACAAAAAAGTAAACTGGCTCCTGTCCATAACCGAAACAACGGGTTTCTTTGTTTTACATCTGCGTGTACTCAATCACGTCTTTAACTTGTGATTTAGCTTCATCTTCGTGCTCGCGACAGATCACAAAGTTCAAATTAACCATGACCGCGACCACGTATTTCATCTTATGATAGTGCAGTGCCTAACAAAATGTTCGCGTCAGCAAATTCCTAATGAAAATATTCCAGTCATTCTATATTATTAAATATTATGCACTTTAGTCATGTCAAAAAATTTTTTCAAAAGAATGCTCCTTAGTCTTATGAGTGCTAAATGAAATACAATGGACAACATTATCCAATTTCTTCCTTTTTTATCATCCAGTTATTTTTTTATTGATACTTTTCAGCGAGATAAATATATTTTTGCAGTAGTGTTGTAAACTATATGTTATAAATATTTATATATTTATTAGGCTTAGGAAAATCAGTCGATCAATATTTTCTTTTCTTTCTTTCGGTTAATATCGTCGTTGATTACACAAGTGTAGCAAATTAAGTAGTCTCGAACAATTTTTCTCTATCCCACTAAAGTATAAGTATCATATTTTTAGAGACTTGATTTTCTACACACCCTTTTTGTTCTTTGCAAATTTGTGAGCGATTCACGATAAACTCTCCCTCATTCTTTAATTTAAATATGTTTTAGTATAACACCAAAAAGTAAACACATTATTAGCAGCATTAGTAATACTTAATATATATAGTTAGCGTTTTAGACATAGTTCAGTTTTGTCCTCAGCAGAATAAAAGAGAACGTTTCTCTTGCATATCTGCACAATTAAAAAAAAATCAAGTCTTTCTTAGACCTTGCTAAGCAAACTAAATGTACAGAAAACTATTTTTAAATTAACTGTTGTCGACAAATAAATTATCCAGTTTCACAAAAAATAACGCCCTCCATAACATTTAATAACAGTATTCAGCTGCAAACTAGACAAAAAACCAGACATAAAAGTGTATAATTATTATTGCAATCGAGTTTATTACTTTTTGTATCAACCAGTTGCATGCAAGTCATGTAAACTTACTTACATGTAGACTGGAAAACAAAACTTATTTTTCTATTTTATTTCAAAATTTATTTTTTAAAAAATTCATTTAAAAACATCCTGTATTCCTGGTAACTTTCTTGTCCCATTTTTCATTTGTATTTGGTATAGAAGTTTGTCATTTATGACAATATGTTTACTGAACTTAATATTTATTATTCTTAAATTTACTATGTGTGTATAAACGCGACCTGCTTATTCCATTATTACACAACAAAACGCTTACAGCTACGAAATAAATACTAACGTGTATTTATCTATTCCTTCATGTAAAAAAAATTGCGTATACGAAAAAGAAAATACAAACAAACTTGGTTTTTACATTAATTTTTTATGCAAACGCTACCAACTTTGGAAGGCCGTTTTTATCCTCCACGCTCCGTAAAAATACATGTACCAACTTCCTTATTTACAAAAACAGAACGAGCGACCACAATTTCGTGCCAGACTGCACTGCAGTAAACAACTAGACCGCTTTTTTGCAAGCCATTATTACTTGACTTCACAATGTTATTCATGACAAAATTCTACTTATAAAAGTGATTGTAATCGATTACCACCTCAGTATGTAGCGTAACCTCATTCCTTAAAAATACGCTTTATTTTAGAAACTTTTTCGAAAGAGATGGAAAAGGCAACGGGAAAACATTTTTTATTACTGTTTCTTTTTGCATAGGGATTATTGCAGTGTAACTTTATTTAGACAAGCTTGCGCAGAAGCTTGGAAATTTTTATTTTTCAAAAATCTCTACTCATTAGAGAAGAACTTGATAAACTTCGAACCCAATTATGTTGTAGATTTGCAAAAAAGCAAATTGAACTCTTGAATATTTATGATTTCACCGGTTCGAGAGTGAAATTTGTCTTGGTAATAGAACAAGTAGCAGTAGCAACAGTGGCGCCAAGTAGTAAAGCCTTGAGGGGGATAAGAGTGAAGTTATGGATGAACTCCCTGCCACTTTAGAATGTTCCTTGTTTAGGTTTGAGAAGAATTGATATCAGACATTTGACTCCTTCGGAGAGAGTCTGGATGATGCAATTTTGGCTTCCAAGTCAGCGTCTTCATTCTCATAACTGCAAAAAGTACAGAAGTTGCAAGATTATGATAGAATTTGTACGATTGATGATAGAAATAGAATTGTACATAAAAATTAAATTAAGCACCTACTGTCGCATGTCGTCTTGAAAGTTAGAGATAAGCTTCCCACGTTGTTCTTCTACTGCCCGTAGTTCATGGAGTAGTTCAATCTCTCGGTTTTTCTCCTCTGGTGATTTCACATCATCTATGTAAATGTCATTTGCCTAATTATTAGTAAGCATGTTTTATTGAACCGAACTGGCCAATTTTATTTCCTGTATTCTATACATACCATTCATAAGCAAACTGTTGTCCAGCTGTTCCTCCAATCTCTCCTTTCGGGTTTCCAAGTCCAACTCTTCAGCACGAACTAATAACTCTTTTTCAAACCTAGCAAGTCTCGTTTTCTCACGGACGAGAGTGAACCACTCTTCCATTAGTTCTGATTCGTCTCGGTGTCTCTCATCTAAACAGCCAAATTGTCAAATTCTGTTCAAAAACTGCTTCAGCAAAAATACCTTATTGAAGACTTGAATAGAATATTACCGGACTCTTCCCCCCTGATTCTCTTCTCAACAGCAACTCCTCTAGCTTCTAACGACCTTTGTTGCGCCTCCACAGACTCCAGCTGGAGTTGAATCTCTTGCATTTCCCTCAGTCGACTAGTATCAACACAATAAGATAAATAGTAAATCTTTGTACTGCAAATATAAGCAAAGACAAAAATTGTTCACTAACTTAAGAACTTATCTAACCTTCTGTTATGATGATAATCACTTCTCATTGTTCTCGCGGGCTTCACTGGAGTCGCCACAATACTCAAGGTAGCCATATGATCGACAGCACTTCCTAACCCCGGCAACGCGCCACTCTGCTCCCCTCCTTCATACCCCATACCTCTCCCATGCCCCGTCCTACTGGACTTGTATGTGGTGGGACTGGCAGTGAGTCTCTGAATAACCATTTCGGGCTGTGACAAGTACGTGTTAAAAGCTGCCCTTGCAGGTTTCGGTGGGGGATTATTTGGATCAACCGCAGGTGGGCTGCTCGGTGCTGGAGGAGGAGGTGATAAAATGTTTTCTCTTGACTTTGAATTTCGTCTGTCCTTCGCACTTTGCAGGATTTTCGGCGTCAGTTTAAACAGCGAAAATTTTTCTTTTGCTCCTCCACTTGCAGTGTCGCCACCGTCAAAGCTAGAACTGGCGCCTCCACTGGCACTATTAGACTTATCGGAAGGGGAAGCATTTTGACTTGCAGCGGCAGATGCAGAGCCAGAGGAGGATGAGCCCCGAATGGTGAAAAAGTCCGATACTGCCTGGATCAAACTTCGCCTTCTATCTCTGTCTTTTGACTTGCGTTTCCTCTCTGGAGACACACGTTTATGATTACGACCAGTATTCTCATCGTTTCCGACAGAGCGCGCAATATCGGGGACACTCACTCCCTTCCCACAACCGTTATTATGGGAGTCAGAGTCATCCTCCGCGTCAAGCAGGGTATCAGTGCTGAGTGCTTTTGCCTTAGCAACGTGCCCCTCTGGCTTTTCGTGCTGGGTGAGCGTGGTGGATGAATGTTGTTGCTGATGTGCAGGTGCAACTTGACCCTGACTAACTAAATTACCTGAATGGAGCGACGCCGGACTTATATTGAGATCCGATAGAGTGTTTGATCTCGGCCGAGTGGCATACGACAACGGGGACTCTACCAGCACTGGATGACCCTGGCTGGAGTTGCTCGGCTTATCAAAGAACCAGTTCCCATCCGCCCTTGGTGTGAGGGAAAGCGGCGTTCTGCTGGTTGATGTTGGAGGAGTTACTGGACCGCCAGTGGAGAAATAGTTGGGCATCATCGACTCCAAAGTGACATCGTTAGTACTCCACCCCATGCTTCTGCTTTTCTCTGGAGAAATTTTTCTCTCTGGCTTTGACCTTCTACCAGGTGTCCCCGGGGAAGATGACATTCTTAGTTTGAGCTGAGCAAAACCCTGCTCATCTTCATGTGGAGGATGGATATCATGATGAGTTGGCTGATTTTGATCAGTCTGTTCCTCTTCTGTAAACCAGTCGCTTGCACTATCCAAGACTAGGGAGTTGTGTGGAGGCCCAGCGAGGAGCTCACCTTGAGCAGAGCTACCAGGTGACACCAGGAATGGATTTGTCTTGGTAATTGGAAAGTCCACATTTGGACGGATAGCAAATGCCGCATCAAATACATCTGACATTGGCCTTGCAAGTCTTCTCGAGGGCGGAAGGAAGCCAGCCCCTCTTAGAGTTTCTCGGACAGGTGTTGTCGGCATACTTCCCGGTTTGTGAGTGAATGTTGTAAAGACATCATCGCTCTCCGGCACACTCGCCTTCCTTCTAACTTTTTCCTTTAAATTAGCATAATCGGTGGGACTAAGACCGAGCTCTTCGTCGCTTTTCAGTCTCGCCCTTTCCCTTGCCTCCTGCCTTGCCTTTTCCCTATCCACTGATGTAGCAGTTCCTCTGATATGCTTGTAAGCCTCCCATTGCTTCACATCCGGAGTGACAAAGCCTCCTGAAGGGTCCGTTGTCACCACAACTCCGCCAGGATGATGAGATTGCTGAATGGCAGGGGAGCCAACGAGGAATGCGCTCAGGTCCGGCATAGACCTATAAAATGAGGGCGACTGGCTTTTGAACATTTGTATAGGCTTTGTACTGTCGGTGTTGGGGATGCTATTTCTAGTAGCGTTCATATTGTTCGGTGACGTTGAAGACGCATCAGAGCCCGGGGTGAGTACTGTGGAAACGTGAGCGGAGGGATTGACTGGTGTGGGCGGATTTGTTACAGACTGGTAAACGCTAAGCGGAGTATCAAATTTCGGACGACGGACTCGAGGTGAGGACGTGAATAATTGCTCGTACGGTTGCGCAGCTGCCGATGGAGGTGATTGACTGGGCGTACTTACTGATGATGTTTTCACCAGCTGCTGGTGAGGAATGCTCCCTTCTCCACTGGTTGAGTACTGCGAGGAGGAAGCACTACGCTGAAATGTTTTTGCCGCTTCAGCAGGAATAATTGGTTCAGCGGCGGAACTGTTATCTGAGAGTATTGAGTTTTGGGAGCTTCTTCTGGAGTCAACATCCACACCGTCTTGGTCTCCACATCGAAGCACATGTTCAATGGAACCTGAGGCGGAGTTACCTGATGATCCTGAGGATGACGCACCTCCCAGTGGACTAAGGGAGCCTCGAGAGCCTCGTCTACCGTTCTTCTCTGGACTTTTTCGAATTCTTCCCATTACCATGGACCTGATTAAATCATTTTGCTTTGCCCGCTCCTTGTGGATTTCTTCAATTTTTCTAGCCATTTCCGGACTAGCCTTTACTTTAGATGATGATGATGAGGACGGACTGGAAAGTGAGTCAGGCTTTGAGTCTGAGAGCTCATGCTCCTCCAAAATATCGCCTTTCACGGATGGTAGGCAGTAGGTAGAAAATAAATCCGTTGACTTCACAGGACTTGTCACAGATCTAGTTTTTCTATAATCTAATGAGTCTCTCGCATTATGGAAAGGATGAACTTTATCCAGCAATGCGACTTCCTCAGCAGATCTTTTCTCCTCTTCAGCTTTCACAAGAACTGGATTTATCGCTTCCACTAGCGGTGCCTCGATATGCTTTTTTTTCTCTTTGATCTTTTCTGGCGGTGGGATCGAGCACGACTCGACTGTGGGAGTGCTGCTTCTTCCGCTCTCATCTTGTTCATCACTACTGTACGTTGGTCGCTGTTGCCTTTCCAGTGTATTTGGACTTGGTTGATCGTCGTGAGGCTGAGTAGTCCTTAGTACAACGGAGAAGCCAGGTGGAAGGGAATCTGACTCGGATTCTTCTCGCTCCGGATGCAACTTTGTGTATCCTTCTCTCTTCGATGTAATAAGATACTGTGGATCTTCCGGACTGCTTAGCCCGTCAACATCCATAAAGTCCATGTCATCCAGATCTAGCGAAAGATGGCTTTTGTTGTCAGCCGCTACTTTCCCTTTCCCGGAGCGAACCCGTTTCCCTTTGCTGTGGTGCTCTTTAGCAGGATCTACTTCTCCAATTTCACTGCACTCATTCCCAGCGTCCTTTACCCAGTCGCTGAGCTCTGTTTCTAGAAAAACGCCCGAATTTAAAGAGTCACGGGAATCGCTGGAACTTATCCTCACACTATCATCAATCTCAGCATCAACATCCACCGCCAAGGTCACTCCTCCAAATTCATCTTCTACTTCTACCCTGGGAGGTTCAATTTTTATCGGAGACACTTCTTCAATGTCAAGATCGTCTAGGTCGGATAGATTGTCGTCATCTCCAGTCCCAGTCTCAGTATCCGTGTCCACTTCATCACCATCGGAAATTTCCACAGTAGGACCGCTTATTGGAACCTCCACATTTTCAAATGGCTTTTCCGCCACCGGTGTCTTCGCCGGGTCCACTGCAACTGCATTCTTGTTGGTGACAATGATGGTGCTCTGGGTCTCCGTTTCCGACTGACTCATTCCATCTGACAGTACAGGCGGACTCTCACTGGCTGCAGTGCCACTCCCATTTACCATTAGTAATGAGTTAGTAACCATCTGACGGATCTGTTCTGGATCCGCATCTAAAATCTCAGCATCCTCCTTTTCCTTTCCGACATCTTGCTTTTCCTGCTCTTGTTTCAAAAGGTCCTGCTTTCTCGTGTCCGGAAAATTCACAGCGGCTTTTTGAGCTGCAGTTTCTTCCACAAATGCGGCTGCAGCAGCTTCGGCTGTCTTCTCTAAATTCAGTCTGTTCATATTTAGTGTATTGTCTACGCCATTCGGGGTCTTCTTCATGTCATGATTCCAATGGTTCCCTGTTGATGGTTGAGATAGATCTGGAGGTGCAGGAATCATGTTTCCGAGTATCTGGTGATTTTCTCCATTTGTAGTTTCTCTTGGACTGGAACCAATTGGCGAAATTGATTTATTTTTTAGTTTCTCTGCACCATCAAGAAACGCTTGCATTGTAGCCGATGGTTTCGGGGCGGGCTGTAGCAACTTCTGCTGTTCCGAAATCATGTCAAGTACGCTTCGAAATTGGCTTTGCGCTGCGTTCTCTTGCGACTGCCCTCCAGGTTTGTTTTTAGCTGGCCCGTTTCCTGACAATGTACTCACTGTTCCCTGCATATACTTTTTCTTGAGTTCTAGAGACATTTTCGAAGCAAGTCCCTCAGGGTTTATGGAAAGGGGCTCCCACTTTTTTGGAACTGCGGTCACCCGAGGAAGAGGTCTTTCCGGAACTGTTGTTTTCTTCACCGGCTCTACCATTCTATTGTTCAGATCTTCAATATGATAAATAGGCGGTATTGAGTTGTTTCTAGCCTGATGGTGGTTTTCCCTCTGCCCTCTGTCCCTTTTCAGTGTTGGAGTTTGCGTGTGACTTATTGGAGTAGACTCTATCATTCTCGTTACTATTTGTTCCGGTTCGTCTACCACAATGGTAGGAATTGTGCCGGGTACACTGTGCGGGGGATCTTCTGCGAACTCAGAGTCTGTCTCAATTTCCGTTGTACTTCCACCCCCTTCATCTTCATCCTCTTCATCTTCATCGTCTTCCTCCTCATCGTCCTCATCATCTTCTTCCTCATCTAGTTCCTCGTCATCCAGTGAGCCAACAGACTCATCGCCAGAGGCTACTTCAGTATCAGAGTCAGAGCTTTCCGCATCCTTCTTCACCAAGTTTTCTTGAGGTAGAGGTGGTCCTTCAGGTAAGCGCACCTCATGGTTTACCTCATCCCCCTTGATTCCCTCTGGCGTAATATCGTCGTCGTCACTGTTCATTATGGAAATTAATTGTTAGTTATCACGAAATCAATTTTAGCATAGCCATCACAATCAAAATAATTATTGTTAAAAAATTTAATACTAACTATAAATTAAAAAAATCGCAAATCACAAAGCACGCTACAAAAATAAAATGTTCCACTAACGGACAGTGACAGTGACAGGATGTTTACCAAATGTTTTTTTGCAAAGCTGCCCTACATTTATTTGCAATTTTTTGCATTAATTTTGAGCATTGAGCACAATTACCTTAGATCTGAGGCTTCATCAGGAGTGTTATTGTCAGCGTTAGACGCTCCAAAATTCCTGTCTGTCCATTCATCCTCATCCATCTCGCTAAGCAAATCATCTTCTGACGCACACTCAACGGAATTCTCAAACTCAACTCGCTCAGGAGTTGTGCCTCTCTCATCCATCTCGGAAAGAATCTAGTCAGAAGAAGCAAAAGCTGGATTAATATTTTAAAAAATAAATTGCAGCCATTTTAAATATTTTTGGCAGTAAAAACAAAAATCATTCCTCTGACATGCAGGCATTCAAACAAAAATATATTTTTAAAAATTCAAATTTTGAAAAACAACTCATTAATTTTTATCTCGCCCGCTTTCTGTTTTCGGCATGTCAACATCTCATCAATCATCATCCCACCACCAATCCCTCCATCTTCACATCCACCTGTAAAATAAGTTTTTCGCCAAAAAGTTCATCACGTGCCTACTGAACTCTGCTGTACACACAAAAACGCGCGCAAATATTCTTTTGCAAATAAAACTTTTTACTATATAAGGACAAGGTCACCTATTTTTGGCACTGTTTACACAGCTAAAAAAACTGCATCTCCACCGGATTTTTTCTACGTCAGAGGAGCCATGTAATCTGAGAGCCTATTTTTTATAGCTTATTATTAACCGTTAAAGTATGAAAAAATCTTTTTACAGCTCTCAACTATGCACATAAAAACTGATTAATGGACTTGCGAATTTTCATCGTGGGGACGTCATATCATCCCACATGAAATTGTCCGTGCAAAATTAAGCCATGTGTAAACTGCACAGTACATTAGCAGTGCACAACGATTTTTTCATTAGAAAATATTCAGCAGTCAGCACCCTCATCATCATGTACCTACGTTTTCGGAATGACGCAAAGCAGAGAGAGTCATAAATGGGTTTACAAACTCATAAAAAATATATCAAAAATCGTTTTAAGAAATTTGCACAACTAATTGCAATTTAGGAATCACTTTTCTCGTTTCATGATTCCAATAGAATAAATATATTCCTTTTTCTCCTTTTCAGATCCCATGAGCGACAGTCAACCTTCCTTATAAGTACATTTTACTCGAAATTCTCTCTGCGTGAAAAATAAAAGTTGCTTTATAGCGGGATGACGTCAAGTCCCAAAACATATTTCACTTTTGCTCACTCATGCCCAAATATTTATGAGTCATCTAAAAAGCGTCAAAAAATACTTTTATCCGTCTTCCCTGTTTTGTCTACAGAAAAAATAGGAATGGAGTGAAGTAATTTCATGCTGTCCATGCTTATCCAACATGCTAAAAAGCTACGCAGCTTAAAAATCTGAGCAAAAATCTGTCGCAGCGCCCTCAACTCATCAGCAGAGAGGTAAAATTTACGCTGATACAGGCTTCTGTTCAATACTTTTCAGCAAGTTCGTTTTCAGATAGAGAGCAGAAAACGGTGCGCTTAAATAAAAAAATAAAATGAAAGATGAAAAGTGTCTACAGAAAAAAATACAGTGCCAAAACATTATTATGAGTGCCGTCAAGAGTCAAAGAATGAAATAATTTTTTTGCAATAATAAAAAAAAAGATTTTTGCGCGTAAGTGTGTACAGCAAATGCAAATTATATGAGCAATTAACAGTATACATTAAAGAGATAACAAGAACAATTAAAAATACAAATCGGGACTAAAGCTAAACAGTAATATAACAAATCCATAAAATTAATAAAAAACATTACTTTAGCAACTACAAATTACAAGTATTTTCTGGTACATTTTGAGAGTGGGTAAATAAGCGTTGTTGTTGGTATTTTTTCTCTGCTCACAAAAAACAGGAAGCTGAATTAAACTTTTAAAACAAATTTCTTTAAAGCTCTTATTTCAAATGACTAAAACCTGGATTAGAAAAAATTGTTGCATTTTCTTTTACTTAGGTTGACTCTTTAAAAAATCTTTTTAAGTCAGAGTGACTAGATCCAAATGATCCACGATAAAGTCGTGAATTTCAGGTGGATTAAAAATGTACGAGATGGCAAATAGAATAAAAGCGAAAATGATATAAAAGGATGATTTAATTGGAGCCATGAGCACGTCATGTTCCACCATGTCAAACTGTTGTAATTGGTCAATGGAAGAGGGACTGGATGGTGGTGATGGTGATGCAGATGATGTCGCCGCCAGCTCAAGCCAGCTTCCGTTGTTTAGCCCGTTGAGCAACAACTCAAATTTCTTTTTACGCCGACTGACCTGTTGGCTTGTTGGAGTGGCCAGGGGAGGTCTCTGGCCACCTGGAGGAAGAGGCTTAGCCTGATCCACACCAGCCTCTTGGTCGTATTTCTTCCATCCATATAACCAAATAGTATTGTAGTGAGCGGTACAAAAGAACCGGTCTCCATATCGGCCTTCCCGATCAAAAACGTAATTTCCTGTGGAAATAAGCAGTAAATGCAAATTTTTCAGTTGGGAATTCTGCTTCGGAAGATGCAATGAATCAAAGAATAAATATAACGAAAGAGCGCCTATCGTTTTTTTGCCCATAAGTCTACCTACCAACACGTAGTGCAGTATTGCAGTATTCACACCGGAAGCAATTTCTGTGAAAAAATTTCCCTTCCGCTGTCATTCTCTCTACAACGTACACCCTTTCCTTGCAGAAATGACAACATTCCGAGCCACCCTTTTTCGGGAACTCAAACACCGGCTTAGGAACCTAAGTATGGCATGCAAAAATAGTAATTATTTTAAAGCATTTCTCAAAGACCTGCAAAAGCTACAAAATAATTCGTATTTAAAAAAAATACAGTAGCTTGCTGAGCAGGGGCAGTAGATGCCTTCGGTTTTTCTAGTTTATGCACCAACTGTTCCGCCATGGCAGACACTTTGTTAGAACCTCTCTGTCCAATTTCCAGAGCATTGCCTTCCTTCAGTTTACTTCCCAGCTTTTTCATAGTCTCTTCAAAAAGCTGCAACTTCTCATTGCTACCTTCAACCTCTCCTTGAGCGGTTATCCCTTCCATTTTTCTTTTCAGAGCTTCTCTCTTGTCGTCAAATGCTTCACGAGACCATTTCGGCACCTTATCATCCCTGTCCGCCTTTGAAACGGAAGGTCCCTTACTTTCAGCAATTTTCTTTTCAATTAGCTGCACGTTCCAATCCGTCTTCTCAATCTTCCCAATGGCACGAATCAAGTCTTTTGGTTTTTGTCTGTCGTGGGAGGATGAGGAAGAGTCACCCCGCCCTTTCAGTTTCTCCTCGAGGTCACGAGCAAGTCCAGGTACGTTTTTCTCCGAGTCCCCGTCATCATTCCGGGCACTACGGCGGGAGCCATGGCCACCAAATGTCGTTCGGATTTCTCGACCCTGCGATAAGAAAAGAAAACCTTACAAACGTGCCGCTACCAGATTGATTAAACAGCTGTTAAAGTACACTCCACACAGTCATTATATGAGTGAGTTAAGGAAAATTTTGTGAGGACACTCTTCAATCAAACTCCAGTCGTGTTACGAGGAAGGAGCACTCTGAAAAAGCTCATTTTTTGTTTCCTCACAGCAAGTTTTTGTTCGATAAACTTCAACCGTTCCTGAAACAATGGGGCTGTCTGTCTATACAAATGGACTGTGTAGTCTCGGAAGGAGTCATCTTCTTCACCACTCTCTTCCTCTTCGTCCTCCTCTCCCTCTGGCTGTGCATTCTCATCATTTTCCCTACTTTTCTTTTCCGGGACTTGACATAGTGATCCTCGATCATTTAAGTGGAGCAATCTCATGCTTTTGATAAATCTTTCTGTTTGCAGTTGTCTTTCTTGCTTTCTCCGTCGCTGACGATCTGCTCTATTCCTTTCAATGTCTGCCCGCCGCTGGGCAGTTTCCTCGGGATCTACCTTTTTTGGGGGCGCTGGTGGTTTTTTTGTTTGCATTGGGCTCATGGTAGCTGTGTACGGATTGAATTTGCCCAAGAAATTCCACAAATAGTTACTTACCGAGCTGGATGATGCTGCTGAAGCATTGATTCCACTTCCACCAGCGGATATCCCACGGCCACGATCCTCACTTCTTCGCTTCTTGTGTCGTCTAGCTGACGTCTCGCTATCGCCTTCTCGACTCTCCCGGCCAGAGGATGACATTCGACTTCGGCGACCTGGCGTTTTTGTAGAACTGTGGTGATGCTTTGAGGATACGGAGGGTTTTATCATGTACTTAAATTCAGGTTGACTAGATCGTTGTTCCTCTTCTAAATCTTCACAGCTTTCCACTCGAGCGTATTTGATCTGGGGAATCTCCCCTCTGAAAATCTCATAAACTTGGGAAAGATATGCCACACAGCTCAGAAAGTCAGAGGAAGAGCTTTGTACCGAGTCCCAGCCGCTCATGACCTTTAGTAAAAGCAAAGAAATGGAATTACAAAATAATACCAATTATAGTATCACTACAACAAAAATTATTCTTTGCAAAATAGTACATGAACTAATGCGTATTCTTCGTGTAGTAGGTCAAAAGCCATTTGGTTTCGGAAGGCAGCTGTGTGTACCGGATCCACATTTTCTTCGGAGGGTAGTGGGAATTCTATGAGATCGGGACGGAACCGGTGAATGATTGCACACAGAACATCCCCTCGGAGGAAGGCATCGCGGACGTCATTCATCTCTAAACCATAACAGGAAACTTGGTCTCTCATCCAACTCAGCAGTGCATCCACTGCTATCACAGAATCTGGTCGAGAAGAACAGTTCAAGTATGAAATATTACTGCGAATTCGAAAATGTGCCAAAACTACCTAATCATTCTTGTGTAATTCAGTCTACCTCGCCTCCTCTTCTTGGCAATCTTCTCGGCTTCTTGCCCCTCAGCTCCACTATCGGTAACATCAGGCAAGGTGGACAATTTACTCTGCAAAATCCAAAAGTTATATTTTTAAAAACCTACTAATTACATGCTTCCACTCTTTCATCCCAATCCTAAACTAAGACTTACCTTCAATCTCGGATAAAAATCCGGAAAGTGGGTGGGTTTAATCCGAAGCACAGAACACAGTTGGCGGTAGTGGGCAAGTATGCTTTTTAGCGTGTTGGCACTACAAAATTTGTCGAAAATGTCGGACGCCAAGGCCGTTTCGGGGGAAACATTCCGTCTACCATCCATTTTTGCTATAGTTTAATAAAAATTCTTCTCACTTCTTCCAAAAAATGTCGCTCAACGACGACCACGTCCACCTCTTCTCACAGGAATCTAATCTAAGTAGGCAGAAAGCAGCGAGTGGAAAAATCTTCTCAGACGACGTTCTTATTATTGCTTCGATTATGGTTCAGTCGTTGTCGTTTCTCCATCCATTTCCTTGCCAGTTCTGTACAAAGACAAACAATTTTTTTACTAATTGATAAATTATACATCTTCAACCAACCACACTAACTACTATTTCCATCTAACCATGTTTCATCCTAAATCCTAATCCTATCCAGAACAAACTTGTCAGCCGTGCTACTTTGTGGTATGGTCAAGTACAAACTAAAAAAAATCTTCTTACTATTAGTCCGTCTCTCGCCAATACCCCAATCCACTAACAAAAGAAAATACGAAATAACGCCTACTTTAATTTTTCTTGCTTTTTAATCTTCTCCTGTCTCCTCAGCAATGATATGGTAGGACGAGGTTGGTGATGACGACGATGACGGTGATGGCAATCAAAAATGTTTCTTTTTCTCAGTGTACGCCACCATTCCCTTTTCCATTTTACTTTTCAGCGCAAACAACAGATTTTATAAGCCACCCAATAAGTGGAGTTCACAACAAGAAAGAATATCCACAACAGCAATTATTATTTCTCTATCTATTTCACTCACTTTTGTCTTCGCTACGAGAAACAGATAAATCTTCTTTTTTTCACCATCATCTCATCATCCCTTTGTCCATTTCCACCTTCCATCATCCCACATCCTCTAAATTCTTTTCTTCGTCTTTCTACTTAAGCCACTCTGTTTTTCCTACGTCAGGTTTTTTTGCAGAATGCTGTACTTTTTTTCGCAAAAAAATACTTCTAAATTGTATTTAGTTTACTACCTTTCTATGACTTTTAAAATAATTTTCTATGAAAAAAGAACTGTTTTTTTATATTGCGTGGGTTGACTCTCTCTTCTTCTCCATCAACGTTGTCTTTCTTCTCAGAAGGATGCTTTTTGGCAAATGTGAAATTATTTGCGAGAGTCTTTCTTTTATTTTATCCTATTTTATTTTATCCTATTGGACTTTGCACTTGAATCACACACAGAAGGAACAGGATAACAGTACTCCAAAAAAAAGTTAATAATAATGTTTGCCCTTTTTTCTTCTAATGATAATGACTCTTGTTCTCACTTGTCAGAAGTAAAAGAAAACCAGCAGTGAAGAAAGACGGAGCTTGCGAGACTTTTGCGAATTTGCGATTCTTTGTCACTTTTGCCGAAAATTACGTGTGCAATGCTAATAATGACATTAGACACTTCCTCAACCTATCATTACCATTTAGATACTGGGTGAAATTGGATTGAGCCATTTGTGGATGCCAGTTTTAGGTAGTAGCCAGTAGAAGGAAGCTGAAAGAGATTATGGTTGACCTGAATTAAAAAATTGTCAGTTGG
The DNA here is from genome assembly GCA_027744115.1 of Acrocyrtus sp. NNG-2020. Lineage (NCBI taxonomy): Eukaryota > Metazoa > Arthropoda > Collembola > Entomobryomorpha > Entomobryidae > Acrocyrtus > Acrocyrtus sp. NNG-2020. Next base: position 25,608 of record JAHZND010004315.1, on the reverse strand, counting down.
CACAGCCACTAAATATTTTTTAGCGGGTCACTACCAGCAAGCGCAGTACTTCACAGTAGCAAAGTAAAAACAAAATGTTTGCCATTTGTCAAAAAAATATTATTTCAGTTATGTGGAGAGCAACATAAACTGACGATGAGTTGATAAATGACAATTTACATTTTAACTGATAAGGAAAACGATCAGAAGAATGATATCATCAAGTATCAAATTACGGCTTATTATTATTATGCAGTTGCTAGCTACTCGAGTTTCAAGTAATTGCATTACTCATACGGCGCATTTAAGACAAAACGTCAGAATTTTCTCCAAACTCTCATCACAGCTCCTTCCATTAATATCCCTAAAAATTTGTTATCTGCATCCGGCTCACTAACTTGTTAGTATTTATGCAGCTGTAGAAAATGATATAGTAATAAAATGATTTTTTTTACAAAATATAACTGTTCAAAAACAAGTGCAAGTGCATCACGCATCTCATAAAGTATCTTTATTCCACGTCTGCGATAAACCGCTCAGATGACGCACTCTACAGCGATAGCTGACTCACCAGCCACCATTCACAACGTCCTCACTCTCCAAGCCTGCAGTGATATATTTATCATCCAGTAACTATTTATTTTCCCAGCAGTCTCTGAAAAATATTTCAGCCTTTTTTTACCACGCACTTAACGACAATTTACTAACTGGCCACACAGACATTAATTTTAAGTCTGTTTCAGTGTCACAACAAAACTAAATCTCGCAAACGCGGAAGTACTGCTGTTGTTCTGCTCTGGTTTAAAAATAATTTATTCGAGTTTGTTAATGACAATCAAAAAAATGCGATGCGCTTCACCAGCAGAAAAAAACAGTGAATGCAGCAGCGACAGAAACACCACAAAAGAAGGAAAATTGAGAATGATGACAACTCATACACTGATTCCCCAGCTGTCGCCAACTTGTCTCGTCGCTGTCGTAATACTTGACTAAAAAAAATTCTAGCGCAAAATGTGTAACGATCTAGCACGGCAGTAGCGCCAACATATCCAAAGAATATTGGAGAAGCGCAAATGACTAAAAAAGAGCGAGCTTAGTTCATTGTACAATTTTATTTTGCAAGCTCGTCTGCTTAGTATCGCTGCTGCGCACAGACTAAAAATTTGCATTTTATTTATCCCTGCTAAATATGTTTTTTTAAAAAAAGAGACTCACTTTTTACAATTACGAATACGACCCGCGACCTGCCATCATCTCCCATCTCATCATCATGCCAATTGCCATGTGTGTGTAGAAAAGGAACACAACAGCGATATAACAACAAACAACTTTTCAAAATGGGAAATGGACTTGCCTAATATAAATATATTACTTTAGTACGTTCATCCAAAAAAAATATATCCCATTCAAGCTCTTCTCTTCTTTCAGTCCCCAAGTTCTGGCGAAAGAGAAAAGCTTGAAATCGACACCTTATCCCTCCACTCTGTGCTTCAAAATGAACGAAAATAAAAAAAATGAAAAATTTTCGCAGATCATTATTGCCACTCTCCTCGCTTGAATACTAATTACGACACAAATAATATCCAATCTTTATAATACTTTACGCAAAGCTGCCAAGGAATATAGTCTCTTCTAGAAAAATGCACAAAATCGTGAAGACCCCTTGCAAAATAAAAATTAATAAAAGTGAAGGTGAAGGTATAGGCACTCCTCAGAAATATCACTTGTTGCTAATTGCTCCCAACACTTGTTTCCCTACTCCAAAATTCTGACCAACTGACTGATAACTCTGAATGAAACCGAAAGAGTCGAATAATTATCATTAATTATCGTTTTTGTAAAGGATACTTCTACGTCATTTCAACCCCGCGCAAGCCCATTTTTGCGCCCAGTTTTGCCAGCAAGACTCTAACCGCCTGTAGCTACGTTTACGCACGTTTCCCATTAACAATACCCCCTCTTCATTTTCTTCACACTTTTGAATACATCATTTTTTTGCAATTTTGCAAAAAAAAACATCTATACGAAAGACGCACACCTCTTGCATTAGCAAACATTATAAATTGCATTCCTTCTTCGTTGTTGTGATGAGCCTAACCTAACGATAATATTTTTCCCCTCCAAACATCTCTCACCTTCTATAAATTCCCCAACCCTTCTACAAACAAGAAACTGTCTTTCCTTCTCCATTTCAAAAAGTTATTTACCAATTACCACCCAAGATGGACATTTGCACTTGGTCAGTTTCCTTGACAGGCACATTTTGCGCAAAAATTGTTTACCTTTGTTGGCCATTTCTGTAGAGGAGAGATGGAGATCCCTTTCAGACTATTTTTTTCCTAGCATCTCTCCTTTCTCTAACCGCGAGGGAGACTCATTTACATATGCAAATAAAGGGTGCGGTGGTAGTCCCTCTAATAAATAAAACCAGCTTTCCTCTTCTCCTTCTTCACTCTCGCTTTGTCTTTTGGCAAAAAAATGTTTTTTTTCTATAACGCCAAATCACTGCAAAAAGTTTATAAATCATGTGGTGACGTACAGTGTGCCTAGGCACACACGTGTGCACTTTTTTTTTCTCCCGTTTACCTCAACATACATGAAAAAACTGCTGGATTATTTGGGATTATGATGTCATGTTCAAATATTTAAATTTTGACATTTTACACCAAAAAAGAATTCCTTATTTTGGTAGCTAATCTTCAGCAGTAAATACTTAATCCGCGTCGCACTTTTCAGCCCCACTTTTACCTTGCTCTATTGACAACTCAAATATTTAAAGAGTAAACGCTGTGATCAATTGCTCAAAAATTCCCTCGCGTTATCACTACACCACCCTAAGCCCCTGCTCTTAGTATTTGCACCTTGTAACCGCAATATTCCGGTTTTTTTCCTTTCATTGAAAACTTGCTCATTTACCCCTTCTCGCCTTACAGATAAATATGGTAATGAGTAATCAGCAAAAGTGTACATTGAGGACTATCAGCAGGTTGTATCTTTTCTCATTATTCGTCTTCAGAAAACGGTAGTGGTCCCTTTTCTACAAAACTGCTTTCTGTTTCATTAGCTTCTGCCATCTCACAAAAATATTAATTGGTCACGCCAGAAAAGAGTAAATTCATGTTTCGAAAAATGGACACTTAACCTTCATAACCTTTTTTTTCTAGCTTGCCACTTACCCTACAAGTTTAAAGAGCTGCGAAGAAGATGCTGAGAAAGTGTTATTTTTAAACCAATACTTTATTAACTGATACCCTCCGCAAATCAAATATTGTCTTTAAAGGATGGACATACTTCTTGTATACACTTACATGACAGATCACCCAACCCAATCACACAATCACAAAAAAAAGTATTGAAAAAATAGTAAAAGTGGAAAAAAGTGTGTCACCAAAAGCACTACCTAACGACTCTTTTTTACAAGAAGTACATTTTTTCTGTGCAATCTTGTGGATAGAAAACGACGGAAAAAATAACTGGGTAAAGTTTAAAATGAGTGGAGTGGTGAGGAGGAAAAAAAAGTGCGAGCTCTCCTGTTCCACATTTCAATTTGATATAATCAACCTCATCCTCTGGCTCATTTCTTTATTCTCCACTCCCCTACTTATTTATACTTTTTGCTCTAGTCGGCAAACGGGAGGAATGATTGGGATGCTTTTTTGCAGCTTACTGCTTTGCAAGCTGGGATAGAATTGAACGAGAAGAAGACTCCAACAACCCAACCTAAAAACAAACCTTGTTTGCAAAAATTGCCAAATTGCGAATCATTGCCAAAAACATTTTTTTCTTCTGGCTTTAGATATCCTCTCGGCTTATTTCCTTCCCAAAATCCTATCATCTTCGTATCCTCATCATCATCCCATCTGACACAAATACATCCCCCACGGAAGTAACAAGCTGAGAATCTGAGAAAGGGAAGGAAAGGGAACCGGAATGGGGAAGCCTCATTAAAAGCTGAGCACACCTCTTTTCCCTCACACTCACAGATAGACTCGGGGAATTAGCTAGTCCCACAACAATTCATTTCGGCAGAATTAAGCACCACCGTCAAAACAAACCGGGACCGATTTCTGCACGCAAAAATAATTTTTAACTTTCCTCCTAGCAGAAATTTACGTGAGAAGCAAAAGCAAATGACCTTACAAGTGAATTTCTCAGTTTTTTCATCTGCTTTCAATTTACAAAGAGACATGTTTTTGTCTCTCAAAATAATCCTCAGAACATTGCTTTTCCGTTGAGACTCATTGAACTTTTGAGAAATTAGCAAATCATTTTAAAAGCAACTTTTTAACCAGAAACATAATGCTAATGCACTCGAAAATTTCTGCTAAACAAATTGTTTTTTATAAATACGCTGCAGTGCAGCTGCCAATGCCACTGCACCTCTTTTGGTGATAATAATAGTTACGAGATAAACAAACAGCTCACTCAGACAGGCATTAACGGAACGTTTCCTGGCAATGCACCGAAGGTGCCGTGCTGCCAGTTCCCGCGTCACACTTTATCTTTCCTTTTATGCAGAGAGATTGAAGGCAGCCGCCAGTCTGCCACCCAGAAAAGTATTAAAAGTGTACACAGTCAATGAGAATAAAATTTGAAGGCTATCATTTTTCATTCATATCAATTGTCGATTGAGCCATTGAGACTCTTGAATGAGCTGCATTCACTTTGCATTCCATACAATCACCATTTTTTAAATGTCTTTGTCATGGATGGGTTTTCTCGAGACGATCCACATTCGCGTCGTCAGCACTTTTCACCTCGTAAATTTAATGTCCCCGAACAGCAAAAAAAGCCAAGGACCCAGAGTGACATTTAAAATAGCGCTATAATGAGCAGTGCAATCATATTGCATCAGTTTCAACCTGACTGCGCCACACCGCATAATTTGCACTATTTCCTTTTTTCTCTCCTTTTCAAAGTAAAAATAAGCCTGGACTAAGGCGCACTTAATGAGCATATGTGAGCAATTTGCAATTTGCGATATCTGCTCTATTTTTACTTCTCTTAGAAACTATATTCGTCTTGAAAATCTTAATTTCTTAGTTCTACCTTCTCTTCGTGTACACCACACACACACCACCAACACAAAAAAAATTTTTGCTACGTCTTTTGACGCTAGGCGATGCGATAGAACTTATTTATGCTCGTGTACTGTGATTATGGTTTCCATTCAGTTTTGCCAAGCCAGTCCATTCCCATTTCACCACCACGGCGACCACATTACCCCAGCACCGACCAGAAAACCAAGCCATACTATTTTTACTGCTATATTATGATACAGACAAATATGGATAGAGCTATTCAGAGTATTCCATTTTTCCCAACCTACACAGAGATGATGATCCCATTATGCAATCTCCACATGAATTTTTTATTATACATTTAGTAAGCGGTTTGGTGATAGGAGCTTAAAATTCGCAATGTTCACTATTGAAATAAAATACGTAGTACGTGCTCTATTCACTGATGGTGAAGTGGGCATAATTTGAGAAAGTTCATTAATAACATTTAGCAGCATCCCATTAGCAACATCTTCCCAATGACTCATTTTACTTTCATTTAGTAAACGGATCCTTCTTCCTTTCCTTTTTTCTCCTAAACTGAGAGTGACCAAAGCGCCAGCTGAAAAATTCAGCTGAATTTATTTTTCTGAGTGGTGTACTTTGACCTCCGCTGATTCATCAATTGTAAGGGAACAGAGAGCAAGAGAGAGAGAGTCATTAAGATCAAAGAGGAATATAAATATGCACATATTTTTTTCTGGCGGCTCCGTCTCCATTCACTGCATCAGGGCGACACCTCAACTCAGCCCCTTCGCCCACACAGCGGAGCTCATGCAGTATAAAAAATTAGTCCAACAGCCAACTTTCGCTTCGCATTTTTGCAAGACAAAGTTACAAGAGAGCAGAAATTATGATACAATCACTGTTCCTTTATGATGGAGAGCTCTTTTAGTCTTTTAGTAATTATGATTCCTTGAACTCGCCTCTGCCATTTCTATAACTGTAACTGTGTGATATGATAGTGGTAGTGGTAAACACATTCTCAGATAAGGAAGGAAGGAAGGGAGGAAAAGAAGCCACCACTGGAGAGACCATTTTTTAAATCTCTGTGCACTAGTGCATTTACCACATTCCCTCATAATTCATGATCATTGTACGACCATAAACTACAGAAGCAAAATGAGATAAACATGATCATATCCTAAACCACAAATTGACAGAGAGCCAATTGAGCCATTGAATGCGAGCACCACCATCGCCACTCACCACACACGAGCTCCATCTTACAAGGTACACTGATCAAACTGTTTTCAAAACTAGAAAACCGTCATCTTCCGCTGAAACTGCGGGAACAGAACCGGCATATTTAGGTATATATATCTGCAAATATCAAGTCTAGATTTACCCCTTCGAGGGCCCATTTGGCCAGTCTGCACTGCTCATTCAATTCAACTGATGAGAATTTGATTACAAGTACTTCCCCATAAAAATTCGCAGTATTTGCACGTGCTCCCATAAATAAGCGATCCTGTCACTTGTCACAACCTTCTCTGCTCTGCAATCCGGTGAACACCCTTTCCTCACGACACCACTCTACTCTCTCCATTCCGTCGTCGTACAAAACGGAATAATCAATTTGCATCCTTTTCCTACTACAGAATCACTACAAAACCAATCAGCGTTTTTTTCTCCATTAAATCAGATCACATTTTCAATATAAAAAAACTTTCAGTATGCGCTTCCAATTCTCTCGTTCGATTTCACTTTAACCATTTTTTTGGCAATCTGCATGAAAAAAATTCTGCTTTTCGTGCACTCCACTTGACGATATATACGACGACTATACAGCAGAAAATCCAAAAGCGCACCAAGACCAAGAGTACAACAATCAAAACAATTAGGAGGAGTAGTAGTTGTAGCGCTGCCTGACTACAAGTAGAAAAACCGTTCTTTTAACTACACTTAATTGCTCACGTTGTCCTACAAGAAGAAGATCGCACTGTGCGAGATTGAGAGAGAGGAGCAGCGCAGCTTTTTTTAACAGTGGCAACAGCAGCATACAACATGAAATTGTACTAATGGCCCATTCCCTTCTACCATTTGATTACCATCATAATCCTCCTCCTCCCAACAATAATCAAGCTGATATTTTTTTTTAAATATATTTTTTTCGCTACAAGACACAATGATGAAGAAGAAGAAGCAGTTTTTATATTTTGTCGGCTGAGCACTTGCTGGTTGTTCATTTTTGTACCAAATAATCTATGAACAAAGGAGAGCAACGTGAGTCGCATTAACCTATTAACGCTCATCTTTCATTGTTGAAAAAACGTATATTTTTTCAAACAAGATTTTTCCATCTCCATCCATATTTTATTACTCGTTTCGAATAGCGCACTATCGCTCGCTGCAGTCTTCCCATTGTCAATAGTTGAGTTGAGACTCGTGTCACTCGTGTCATGTCGTGGATATAACTATTTTTTCACTGCTAAAGTGAAGATGCTAATGTGCAAGCAATTGTTTTACCAATGATAAGGTAAATAGTGTAGCAATAACAGCACTAATGACACGAGACTCAAGGCTTGAGACGTAAACTCGTCCGTTTGTCACTCTTCAGCTGGCACACACCGGTTAAGCAACAATGAGCAACGATTATTTTTTTAGTACGAGAAATTACACAGGCGGGGAGGGAGCAACAGAGAGAAGATGGACTTACAACGACCTGTGAGGAACGACCGATTACTTCTTACAGTTTGACTGTTATGATGATGATGATGATCAAACTTGACCAGTTTTCGGGAAATTTGCATAATAATTTTTGCAGACATGTTCTGTCTTTTTAAGCATGTCACTAGTAAAACTTTCACAGAGCATGATACATTTCATCAGCTTTCAGCGTCGCCACCACTGCTACCAGTTTTCTAGTTCATTTTCCATTTACCCCTTCTTTCTCTTTTTTTTGTGGAGACATGATACAATTGCTGATATGATTAAGGCACGTTGTCGCTGTCGTCAATCGTCATCCTCTATTTTTTTTTTCTTTGTGAAAACAGAAAATTTTGATGTCTCTGGTAACTAGACTGCTACCGTGTGCGTCCGCCTAGCTAACTGACCACTTTTAAACGACATACATATTTCACACTTAATTAGTCTCGGTCGAAAAAGAGAAAACTTTTTTTTATCGATTCAGCACATTCCTCCACTACTTCTACTTGCTGTGTGCTCCTGTTTTCTCTATAAAAGTTGACTTTATTTGCTCGCTCGCTGCAGCTAAAACTTTCGTGATTTCATGTTGTTTACTGTAAATAGTAGTTAATCAGTTGGTGGCTCGGTGTGCCATGTCGTGTGTGCTCCATTTGACTAAAAAAAAGTTAATTTAGCCTTTTCCATTTAATTCACTCCTGTCAAAATAATCAGTGAGTGCAGGACGCAGTTTGGGATTTTCATGACGGCACACACGGACCCCACCATTTTCTCACTTTACTGAAAATGTAAAGGTGCGTTAGGGTAAATGACAAATTTTTGGATTGTTTTCCCCTACAATTACAGAGATAGGCGTATTCATTTCCCCTTGTCTAATCTCTTTAGCAAATACAAAAAAATGTATCCTCTTCCAAGTCAATGAGCCGAATATGCATGTTACGCACTGTGCGTGTCAAGCTTCAAGCATTCCTAATCTGGCCTGCTCAAAAATCCAGCATATAGGCCCACAATGGAAGGAATGCCAATGCTAGCAAACCAAAAAAAAACTTCCCCTCTTCATCTTTCTCTCTAGGGATCACGTTATATGCATTTAAAAAACAATAGAATCCCAATTTATCTAATCTAAAATTAAAATCTATTTCTCCACGTACATGAGAAGTTTACCCTTTTTTGCTTTGCTTATGCATCTTGCACTAAAGCTAAACGAGTACAAGAGGAAGTGACACAAGCATAAGAAAGCAGTTTTTGCTGAAAACAATTTTTTACACGAATTTGCTATTCCTGAAAATTGTGATTACTTTTTATTTAAAAAAAATATACCTAACCATAAGCATGTAATTTTTTTCTGGGGAACTCAATTAAAGAAAATTATATTATCAATTAAGACTTTTTTACAAAAAAAAATTCTTTGCATTGTGCACAAAAAATTCTTCTCACATCTACCCATTCACTCACTTCATATCAAATTACTTTTTCAAAAAAAAATTGTTTTGGCTGTAATTTCATATCAATTCCTATTGCAAAAGTAAAGAACTGAAAGAGTTGTAAAGTATTAAACTAATGCTCGTCTATGAGCTTCTTATCACTTGTACTTACACCCAAAAGTACATACTCGTACATTGAAATTAATGTACTTTTGGAAGGCAAGCAATAAATAAAATACCCAAGAACAGATGCACTTTATCGCACTACAGTTTAATTAAATATGTGCATAAATAGACATCGCTTATATGTGCTTCACTTGGCAAACAAGTAAGGTTAAAGTGGAGATGATACAACAACTTCAAATTTCTGCAAAAATGCAATTTTATATTCCTCAATAATTTTCTTTCAGTTTTTTTTTGTTTTTTTTTCTGAGCGTGCATTGCACATGCACTCACTCGTTGCAAAAAAAAAAATAAACGCAGTAGCCACATATTTTGATCTGTTTTTTATAATTTGAAGAAGCAAACAAATTTTCATCTGCTCTTGAATGTGAGTGATAAATTCTCACAATAAAACTGAATGGGTAGATGAGATGGGTGCTGTGAACAAAGTGGAGGATAATTGGGGAAATTAAATTAGGTAAGCCAAAAGGAAGAAAAAGGCGATTAGTAACAAGTATCCAACTTGCTCATGTGATTAATGAAGTTGTTAAATTGGCCTAATTTGGGGCAGCAGTAAAAAAAATTTCTTGCACATGACTACATTTGCTGCGGCTCTGTCTTTTCCCTAAATTCATTTTTAATGTAGCATGAAAAGGAATTACTTTTGCAATTGATATTTCGTGTGCCTGAAATTCCTTTCTTTCTTATCGATTACGGAATCTGATGACCTTCCACTGGAAATAAAAAAAAAGTCCAGTAATAACCTTGATTGATCATCATCATCGATCTTATCGGTCTATCCTAATAATTTTTATAGGCATGAACTTTGCACGCAACCATAAATGTAGCATGTAGTAAAATTTCACTCCTCCGTCAACCATCAAACTGTCTGCCTCCGTAGAATAATGGAGTGACAGTGAAGGCGGCCATGTGCGCGGCATAAAAATTTCAATGTTCTCCAGGGACACTTGAGAAAAGGACCAGTTTAGCAATCACCCTGCAATGTGAAACTGAATTGGCCAACATTTTTTACACTAAAACCAATCAAATTCAATGTTGCGAAACTTAACCGCACACGAAACTGGGATATCCTTACTTTTTATGTGCAAAAATAAAATGTAAACCAGCGGCAATCAACTCACATTTTCCTCTCCTTCACCCACACCAAGTATATCGAAAGAATTATTATGCGAAAGACTTGCAAATGACGACAAAACTTTGGCAAATTTGGGTCAATTGGAAGTGACAAAAATAGCAATATGAAAAGCATAATAATGCTACTTTGCATGTCCCCGTCCCTGATAGTTTCCCTGGCTATATAATTAATAAATCTTATTAGAGTATTACCAATTACCTCATTCCCCAACTATCGCAGCTGCATTTTTTTTTCATTTTCCTGCCACTAATACTATGTACATTCCACAATAATTAGTGTTGTAAATATATCAATGAGTAAGCTTCATGCAGTGCTGCTGCCAATTGGAATGATTTCTGATAGCGTCAATAGCTGATTTGAGATACATTTTTAGAGAAGTGATTGATGACAGGTATATGCACTGACATAATAAATAGCTCACCAGTCACAATTTCATTGAGATAATGTGAAATACGAAAAAATCTAAAAATCTAAGAAAATAAGAAGAAAAAAAATGTTTTTAAGGTGAGCTAAGAGAACCGTTCGTTTTAGTTCTTTTGAGGAAATTTATTAAACAACTTGGTGGCATTCCAACTAGACTACACGGCATAATTTATGATAAGCTTCATGCTCAATTGATGCTAGATAGCGAGCACTCTCAGCAGGGGCAAATACTAGTAGCAAGGAGAGATAGAATCAGCTTTAATTTAGGAAGATCAATTTTTTTCATTCGTAATACCACCTCCACATAAGTATGTAGCTCGTAAACGCATAAAATATCAGATTGCGTAATAAGGCCTTTGCCTTTTACAATTAGTACCAGGTGCTAATTAAATTCAACAATCAAGAAAGGAGTGGGTGCACGGACAATGCTGGCATATTGTTTGCTACTACCAATTTGAGAAAACTGCTCCTCTTGTATTATTTTAGCTTTTAGGAGGTGTCATTGATCAGAGAGTAGTGGCATTGCCATTTCCACATTCAGAAAAAAGGTGGATGTGGATATTGACAAAGGTGGTGGTGAAACCTGCCCTACAGAGGTATAGCGGGATTGCATCATTGACCATTATTATTAAGTAATATTGTATTCTTCCACAATTGTAAGAAGCCGCACACCTCCAAAAAATCTTCCAAAAATGGAGGCTGCATCACATCTCACAACCACATGCCAAATTGTCATCAGTTGCCTCCACCTCGTTTCAGCAGCAGCCAGCAGCGGCTTCCTTTCTTAATCACTTGTATTAATTACAATTGAAGGTGGATTGAAAATAAAATGTGGTTGATGAAAGATGGGAGCTGTTTAGTGTCCCTTGCCGTCCAAAAATTGCAAGTTGCTTTTCTAGCATATCAGATTACACGATTTCTTTCAGCAGTGGCTGAAAATCTTGATTTGCGAGAGTTATCATGCTAAATCTGCCCGTTTGAATCATAAATACCAACGCGCTGATTTCATCTCTCTGTCCCTATAAAAATATCTCTTTTATGCCTAGTAGTCTCCCACAGACTTGCTGTTCACCGTTATCATTACTAAAAAGCCAGAGGAACCTAATAAGTCTATCACACAGCTTGATTAAGTTATTTATGGAAACGTCAACTTTCTAGAGGGCAGCCCATTTATGGTGTCCCTATCCAATGTCACTGCCTTCACAGCCAAATGCATTGTATTTCGCAGCCTGTCACTGAAATGAAACTGCTGCTGCGAACCGCTACGTAAATAACGTTAAGTATGCACTTATGGTGGTTAGAATGAAATTAAAAAAGTTCCCAAAAATATTATGGGGTACTTACAATTTATGACACGGAAATGATCAGCAGTAGCTCCTCAAAAATAGGTGCAACAAAACAACACTCAAACTGTTCACTGCCACATTCCAAGTTATCTGGTGAAATGTGCCGTAAATTTTCACAAAAACAGTAGGCTTACTTTAAGTGTCAAATGTCAATTACGAGGAAACTTTTATGAAATGTCTTTGAGAAGTGTGCAGGGCCAAGTGTTCACTACAACCGGAATACAGCTCATTTCAGCATTCTTGTGAGGGATTAATCCAGAAATATCAGCTGACTAATTTACGTCTTCCACTACTCCCCAGCAGAAGGGATGATGAGGTCACTAGCAAATTTACTCTCGACATCTTTCACCTGCCAGCTTTCCGCTCCTTTAATAGCAAAATTTTAAATCTTTCTTGGACTCTTACGAGCTTGTGATCAGTGATCACCGCTAATTTCAGTGAACAGTCACATGTTTCCAAAACTCAAAAAAACAAAAATTGTCTCATTCCACAAAATTCAATCCTCTTCCCCTCTCAATCATCCATGACCAGTGCGTTCCTTCCAACTTCCACTATAAAACGAATCAGTTCAAAATTTTCAAAAAACATTTTTTTTGTTCCAAATACGTGGGCCCCCTTTACACACTCACTCACACTCGCACTCACACACGCTCTCCACCCACAGCCGTCTTAACTTTTTTTGGCAGGGTGTGGAATTGGAACAAGTTAGCTGAGCAAAAATTTATTTATTATCATTCAGTTACACTCTTCTCCATCCATTCCAAAAAATCTCGTAACTTCATCCTCCCCAATAACAGTTCGTATCAGATGTCACCAACACCCAACTTTATTTTTCCTCTTTCCTGTCCATTCTTGACAAACTATTAAGGAACCATTTTCCCCAAATATAGTTCCTCTCTTCCCTTTTCCTAATTAACCGCACACTCTCAAAATATGTATTGTTTTTAACGAAAAATTTTACATTTTTTTTATATTGTCGGAAGAAGTCAGAGAAAAAAAATAATAGTTTCTTCACAAAAATCCTAAGTAATTTATGTACACACACATACACACACTTCTCTCTTGAAACTCTCACAATCAGCAGCAAGAGAGCACACACACATCACACAAAAAAAACATTTTTTTTTATTATTATTATTTGTACATAGAGCAAGTTATTTCTCGAGAAACGAGCCTTCTTCTCATCGTTAACCTTTTCTTCATCATCAGACTGCTCATCATATCACGATTCATAATTTTTCGCTGAGGAAACTGCAAAAAAAGATGATCATCTCCCTACCAAAAATATACGTATCCGAGCACGGCTCCTTCTTCTCTCACAGCCAATACAAAAGGTATACGTTCCTCCTGATGAGCTCTATATATTTGTGATGTGATCGTGGTGAAGATGATGTGATGGCGAGAAGAGATTCTTCTCCTACTTGAATAACATTTTTTTTATTCTTCTTCTTGGGCAGCTTATAGAGCTGCAAAACAGCTAGAAAATCCTCAGAAAAAAAACGGTTTCGTACTGCTCAGCACACACACAACTTTGTAAAAGTGGCTTTGTGTATCCCTCTCTTGAAAACAAAACACAACGGAGGAGGATTCAACGAACTCGGCAGAGAAATATATAAAAAAAAATTACTCAACAGCACAAAAGGGAAGGGGAAAAGTGTGTTTTCACAGAAAGGAAAGGAATATGTATTAAAAAAATGATTTTTTTTTCATGCTCTTTTAGGTATCCCTTTTTCTGCTGTGTGTGGAGAGGACAACCCAACTAAAGTTTTTTTTAGAGGGAGGAGATGCCCATGTTGCATTTTACTGCAGCGGAGTACACAAAAACTTGAAAATGTGTAATATGAAGGTTTACTACAACAGCGAAATATCAGATTGCCATTTCAAGCTTTGTACGGCTACACGGAGCGCGACCGTTTCTACGCTACACACTATATTCCTTCGCCTTTTCGACGATTACTCACACATAGAAAAATTTTACATGTAAAAATCTCGGATATGCCAATAATATGCCACCTCCACTTTAGCAGCGCTGGTGGTATAGTCTCCTTTGGCATCATCATCTGTAGTTTCTATATTTAGGTGGAGGGAGAGGGAGTGATAATATATAAGAGCTTCTGGGGTCTGGGAGGAACGGTGCTCTCTTACTAATGGGAAGTATAGTGAGGAGGAAATGTATAAATGCATTGTTGCATTTTACGCTAGGAGTGATGATGATAATGGAAGAGTTAGAATTTTTTTATTATTATTTTTATGCATATTATTCATTTATTGAACAAAGAAGAGAGCATCTTCGGTGCTCGGTGACCGGCGACCAAAAAAAAGGTATGTGTACCGAGAGAAGGAGATCATTGTTGAGCTGTTAATTGTAAAGAGTGAAGGAGAGTAAGTGGTGCATGCAAAATTTCTTTTGAAGAGGATGAGCTCCTCGGAGGAGATGGAAGTTGTGAGGGGATGGTGTATAATGTAAAGTTTTATTCTTGATGTGGTGATGTCGCAGTTTGAAGGTACATAGGATGATGATGATGGGATGTATGGATGGATGAGGGAAATGAATGGGGAGCAGGAGAGGAGAAAAAAAATAATGCAAGTTACTTCCTTCCATCCTCTTTCCCTTGTTTTCTTATCTGCAGAAGTGGAAAGGGATGAGGAAGGCGTAAAATGAAGGTGAGGTGTAAAACGGACTGTCATGTAGAGAGAGAGATAAATTGTGGCTGTGCGGATAATACAATCTCTCCTGTAAAAGAGGTTGGGTTAGGTAATGTAAATGACATTTCAATTACTTCGCGTTACTTTATGCTCCCCATCGTCAGATTGTGTACAGAAAGTACCGGTGTGTGCACCGGTGCGGCATTAAAATGTCATCGGAAGGGTTACCTTTACGGAAAGTGACACGATTTCTTGCAACCTTTTCCAAAAAAATGTATAGTACTGCAAAGCCAAGTACGAAAATGGTGTGGTGCGGTGACAAGGGATTTTCCTAGATTGGCAGGGAGCACTTTTTCAGCTAAAGTGGGCTAAAAATAGTCGGGAAGAAACGCGCAGCTATTTTCGTAGACGTTGAAGAGGTACCGCATTAAAGCAACAATGGCCTATATTATTGTGTCCGCTCAAAAAAGGAGGAACAAGGTAAAATGTAAAATGCGAGTGGAGAGTTGTTAAGTGATACTATGCCAAGGGAAGGTAAAATAAAAGACTCAAGTTGGGAAATGTTTTAGCCTTGACGAGATCAATTTATCTGCGTACTTTAGAGCTGTTTGGGTTTGCTCTGTTGAGTTAATGCTTGGATTTTTAGGCATGTACATGACCAAGGAATGATGAAAGGCTCTGAGCATGTAAAAATACGCCTGATTTTTATTTTTCAACCCTGATTTCTTCAGCAACCTAGAATTTTGTTAAAAGGGAATTTATTTCAGCTCACGTGCACAGTTGAAACAAAATAAATGCTTGAAAAATGATTATTTTTATAGCAAGAAAAGGAATAAACACGCCTAAGCATCTCTTGTTTAGAGCTTCCTTCCTTTATCCTTTGTCTGCTAGCACGCCATTCATACCGTCCAGTAGGTATGTTTTTTATGAGGTTATGCTTCGCTGCTGTAATTTCATATCAAGGCAATTCTCAGCTCATCCATGTCCATCATAAAAAGACTGAAAACTATTTTGTCAACTGTAAATGAGACCAAAAATGTTTTTCTCTGTTTTAGCCGATAAAGTGCACGAGTTCAATGTCTTCTTTATCCCCACTTAATGTACTTTTGCAGACATTAAATTTTCTGTAATTCATTCAAGTTGCAAGCCAGCGAACGAACTGCTTTTATCTGTAGTTTAGACAGACAAAGCGACACAGAGATGCTTCTGGCTAATTACTTTATACAGCTCTTATCTTATCCTTCGTCTGTGACATGTCATCGACTCAACTCATAAACTAATGAGAATTTACTACTGTACATTTGAACATTCCGACTAACCATAAGAGAAACTAAGAGATGGATGATTTCATCGATTGTACCAGATTCCCATTAATAAAACATTTCCGGTTTTATTTACTCATAATAGTTTTGCCCTCTACTAGCACTGGCATGAACTTTGTTGTACAGCATCACTGCTACTCTTTCTGGTTGCCTAAAATTCAATAGATGTCGGGGAGGCCCCTAAGTTGGTTTTTAGTGTATTTATTTACAAAGTGCGACTGTGAGACGTTCCTTTAAACGCAATTATTGCTAAAGCATATGCATAAATACAATTTAAATTTTCATACGGCAAATATATACTTCGCTGCTTTTGATATATGCTGTATTGAATTTGTACTACTTTTTTCCATTTTGTTTGAATTGTTAAATGCTGAGAGTTTAGCAACATGGAATAGGTGCAAGTAATAATTCGTTAAATAAGGCCTGGAATGTTTTGACATTGTCATCAATTCGGTGCACTTTTAGAAGATGTGGCGATAAAAGATTTGAGGAAAGTGCTTTGATGATGCTAACAAAAGTGAATCGCTTTATGGAAAGTACAAAAATCCAATGATGCTCCAGTACAAAGGGATACACGGCGGAATGGGATTAATTGAAATACTTTGCATTCCTCCGACCAACCATTTTTTCCACACGCACACATACAATAGCTCTTTGCACTGGGGAAGGGATGAGAGCGCTTCCTCCTTCCGCATCTCTATCCACTTGGATTGAGAGCTCTTTCCCTTGCTCCTAAAGTGGAAAGAAGTGCCCCGTAAACAAGTACTACACGCTAATAATAATGATGTAGCTCTCAAACTCATGTAGAGCCCAAATCTGCCAGAAAATCCTATATAGGGAGTAGCACTGCTCTGCAAGTTCTGTCTCACAGTGCCCTGTTGTAAAATTGACCGTGTCCAAAGTCCAGAAGCGTAGCAAATTTAGGAGCATAGTCGCACAACTGTGATTTCATTAAGCTAACTATCCCTTCATGAGAGATGACGATGAGTTGGCGAAAAGGTTTTCCCTTGTTTGCACTGTGACTGATGTGTTTGCATAGTGTGCATACCACATTAAATGAAATCGCGCTAGTCTCATTTTCCAAAACTAATTACACAAATGAAATTGGTTGTGTTGTGGGTGAAAACAAACAAGAGTGGCACAGAGTAACTTTCCATTGATGTGGATGTTGGGAATCACGTTCCAGCCAAAGTCCGGATTCCACTTGAGTGCCCGTGTAATTGCAGGCATTTATCATGTGCTTTGTGCTCCTCCCCGCCAACACTATAATGAAAGTGACTGTTTATTTGAAGTATTTATTCTCGCTAGGCAAAAGTCATATCGAAATTTTCCAAGCATCCTCATCCAAAGACACTTTAGCTGAGGAAATTGCTATGGAAAGGAAAAAGTTTTTAGGAAAGGGAAATAGGGCGTAGGTGGGCATTAGTTGGAATATGGATGCCACAGCACACAAGCAGTTTTACCAGCGTACCACCATAAACCGCATTATCATATTAGGCTCTCCAAGCTTTTTTATCTCCGGCCCATTATACATTTAATTAACTTGCTTTTGTTAAAAGGGGAAATTCTTGTGTTGTCTTCATGTTCCTCGAGAATTAGCAGGGATGGCGGAGTGCGGTGTGGCGATGATTAGGCTTTTCCTGTTTAATTTTCTCTGGGCCAATGTACCGTAGCGGAGCGTGATGGAGACGCGGCAAATTAGCTCTTTCCATTTCCCCGTCCCTTTCAGGTAGATAATGAAACAATCCCCGTGAATACCTGGCATAGGCCAGCATAATTACTTTATGCGGAACTGAAACTCACACTCTATGCAGTCATCATTAAACTGTTTTTATATGCTCAGCCCATTCCAGTTCTTCTACTCGCGATTTCCAGAGAGAATAGTATAAGCTTCCGCCTTTTTCTGCTCTTTCTAGCCTCACTACAGGATCTACAATACAATAATGCTGGGTTTCATCTTGATGTAAAATTCCTGAGGCTTTCCTTTACCTCTCGTACTCAAAAAGTCTTTCCAATTTCTTCTGGTGAAATTGAAACAAAAGCAGAGGATGTATCTTTTTTATTAAGAATTCTTTTGAACCTGCAATGGATATTGAAGTTGAGTGAGTGGAGTGGAGTGGATACGAGTGAATGTGTCTGTGATAAGTAAAGCGTGTCATGAGCATCCCTCCTTTTCCCTCCACTGTAAGCAGTCAATGATGGAAAGGAATTTTAAGTGAAGGAAATGGAGTGGGGATGCCCAAATTAAAAAAGACAATATTAAACAGTGCCAATTTACTGCTATTTCCCTCACTTTTAAATGAACAAGAAACTCTGGTCAGATGAAAATACTTTCCTTTTTTCTTCAAGACGCGAAAACACTTTCCCTTCCCTAAATGAGAACTCTCCACTAGTAGACTTGCTAATTACGCCATTTCCCATTCTCTAACTCCTGCTGATGTGAGTAAAAATAAGCTGAACACTGTCCACTTTTTACTCTCTCCCGTCAACTATCCCGTTCGCATATGGAAAGAATGGAGAGTGGAAAAGTACAAGGGTCCAGTTTTGCACACACTCTCAGTATAAAATCGAAAAAGTTGAATCTTTGCTCCAAAAACTTTATTCTCTAAAGGCTCGCAATAAATCTTGTCATTTTAGTGCTCTGTTCATTTGGAGTCATACGAATTATTAATATTAATATTGCATACCAGACATTCCATTAAAATGACAAAACTGCTGCTACAAACCTGCTTTCATTTCCTGTCATCCCTTTTTTAAAAATAGAGCGCCTTTGTTGTTTCCCACAGTTTAATAAATATGTCAGTTATTATTAATATTTTTAGTTTGAGGTTTTTTCAACCATCCTCTTCTCCATTTTTTTCTCTTTTGTGACATTGTCTCTTCAAATTCTAATTACATGCATTTACTGAGCTGGTTTTGTCCAAGTCAAAACTTCTGATTGAACGTTTTTTTAGAATTTGTGGATTAGAATGAGAAAAAAAGGCATTTCTTCACATCCATAAAAACGTCAAAATTATGTTCCCCCTTGTAATTGGAAAACGTAAAAAGCCCTTAATACTTGCTAATGATATGAAATGACTTGATGACTTGAAATGTGTCTAAAAAAAATTCCCCTCTCGCTTTTAATATATTATGTAGCAATATTTTTTGTGCTCGTGCTACTTCAAACAATGAGTGCGCTCCTTTTTTCCTTTATGAAAACATGTGTACATTTTCGTCCTAGTCCTTTTTGTCCCTGCTGTGTGTTGTCACCATGATGTGCTCATCCAGTCTCTCCTCTCTATTTCTCTCCCGATGACGAAATGAAATGAGTGAGGAAAATATTTTTATTACTCCTGTACTCTTTTTGAATAAAACGCTTGGTGTAAGCGAGGTCGTTTGTGTGGAGTTTTTTTTCGGAGAAAGTGAGAGGAAAAGGGACAGCTGCTGGGACAAGGGAAAATGTAATAGTATGGAAAACACACAAGTCAATTGAGGGAGAATGAAGCATGAAATTTACATAAAGTGAATGAGGGAAAACACGTGTGTATCCTTTAATAATCCCGTTTCCCTTCTCCTTTCCAAGTATTTATGTGACATTTTTATTTCTCATTGGCATCATTGGTATGCTTTGTTGTTTATTTGATCTTATTTCAAGTGAACAAGAAAAAGTTTATTCATGTGAATACTTCAACACAAACTATTTTTCCGAGGAAGAGAAATTCTTCTTTCACTCGGTGAAATGCAATAGAAGCGATAAAGAAAAGAGTGAGCTGACATTTTTATTGATGCCTTTTTAGCATCATATTGTGTGTTTAAATTGCCAATTAGAATATTAACAATTTTCCGGGCTAGTTTACCCTCTCAGTTCAATTTAAATTCGGTAGTTGTGCAAAAATGAAGAAATGCTTTAATAACTTTCAATTCTCAGATTCACGCTGCTAGTTCATAATGTTAATCTACAGCGTAGGGTAGCAAATTTTTCTGGATCCTCCTACGCCATTCATTCACTTGCTACTTGCTACTGTTGTCTCCACTACCACCTCCCATCTCTTCTCAGATAAAGATGGGCTGAAGCAAGACAGAATTTTTTTTCTACTCAGAAGTGTAATAAAAAATTGTATAGAAGGAGAAAATACGCTCCAATATCACAAATCTGGTCCTTATCCTGGATAATAACAGGAAAGTTTTGCAACAAAAGACATCACTAGAAAAAAGGGAAAGAGAAAAAAAATTGTTTAAAGCGGGGGAAAAAGTTGTTTCATGACTCTCATATCTTTCGGGAAGAGAGGAAAAAATGGAGTAAATAGCTGTGTGGAAATAAAAGACATGTTATTAGCTTTCCAAGAACATGATTATGAAACGTTCCGAGCATTATTGCTGTCATCATTATCCCAAAGATTAATTTCAAAAGTGGGTGTAATAATATGCCTGTCAAAACTGATATTATTGCGAGTGGGAAAAGATGTGCACAGAAAGAAGCGTTTATGTCAGGTGCCTATTGGCTATACTACAAAAATGTAGCAGTCGCTGCAACAGCTATGTACAATGTATGCTACGGAGAGGAAAATTTCTCATGGTGCCCCAAAGGTTTCTTTTTTGCTGGTTTATGCTGGTAACTAGGTGCCGAGCTTGCCGAGCTTACGTGCAAATGGATATATGAGCATGGAGACGGCCTCACGTAAATGGCCAAGGATTTTTAACTGATAGATGAAGGAAATAACGTTTTAATACATTTATTGTTTACTGTTAGCATAATTGCTGTAGTTTATAAATTATCATTATTTATTTTTGTGATTTTAACCGATTTGGAAGGGGGTGATGAAAAGAGAATAACTAAAATTTAGTGTACTTTAGTTTTATCTAATAATTAAAAATTAGAAGTGAAATATAGTAACTTTAATAGTTACCGAGAAGGAGGAATGACAATCAAAGTTGCTTCATTTGGCGCCATTAAGTCTTGATTCTTTACTCCTGTAAACATTAAACTGATGTTTTTGTGTCACCTATGATGCCGTCGTGGAGGATAAAGTCGCCCCTCTAAATGATGTTGGAGACGAGGAGCTAGTGTTGGAAGAGCTTGCGTCGTAGTCTTCGTTGCTGGAGGATTGCTGGAGTGTGATGCGAAGTCGGTCGGTTTTTGTAGACGAGCTGGATATTGGATTTCCTTGCTTGTTTGGAATGCTTCCAAGTTTGTTCAAGGTCGGAGAGGAAGGGTGAGAGGAGACTGTGGTGCAGTTTAAGGGAAACGTGTTGACCCTAGCTCGCTGAGCTTCACTCTCTGCCTCATCCATTTCGTAATCACAGTCAGCACTGTCCTCCTCTTGTTCGTCGTCCTCTTCTTCATCACCCACTGATGCCATGATATCCTGCTCTGTGAGACTGCGGTAAAGTGCCAGCCGTTGCTGCTCCATTTCAAGGTGTTGCTTCCGCCATTTTATCCTGCGATTTTGAAACCAGACCTTGACCTAAATTTAATTAAAGTTATTTTAGCAAATTTATTAAGGTGATTTAGTCATGAAACAAATGAGCACGCTTACTTGCGCCTCTGTCAAGTAAAGCCTCGACGCGAGATATAGCCGCTCCGGGCCAACCATGTACTGCTGTCGCTCAAATTCTGCTTCAAGAGTCTCGAGCTGTTCCGGGGTGAATATTGTTCTAACTCGTTTAGACTTTGTTGCCCGACGTCCGTTTCCTGCCGATGAGCCCCCCGATGGCTTGTTATTCCCACCACCCAAGTTTTCCTGACGTTTATCTGCTCCATGAAGCAATAATAATGGTTTCAGGCTTCGACTAACCTTCATTAAATTACTTAATAGCTTACCAGTTATGTTTGCATTGTCTGTTGACCATTTTCCTTGTTGTTGAATTTGCTGCTGATGTTGCTGCTGTGGCTGTTGGGGAATTTGATATGGTAAAAATCGATTATCTTTTATACTTACACCTTTATTTCCGCAATCTGCATTATTATTTTGCTGGCGACGCCATCCACCAGAGTGAGCTGGGGAAGAACAAGGAAATTTATTTTACTGCAGATTTTAACTAAATGTGCGTTAATTTTCTTATCACGGGCCTACCTAATAAGGACTCAATGCTAAAAGACGGCTTTCCACTTGAGGATCCATGGCTATGTTTAGTCCTTCCCGTGACCTTTCCCGTACCGCACTCCACTACAGTCACAGGTGCCGTTGGCATCAAGTTATTGTTGTTGTACGAAACCGGAGATGCTCCTCTTCCTTCCCCTGCTGCAGCAGGACTCATTGAGGAGTCAAGTGAGTTTTGAGAGTTTTCTGATTGGGGAGATCTAGGATACATCCCGGGACCTCCGCCACCACCCACACCACACTCTTCCATTGTGAGCAGAACACCTCCCTCGTTATTATTATTGTTGTTAGTTAACTGTAATTTAGAATTTGGAGCAAGGTGGCTTGTCTGCTCATGTGAGTACTGCTGGGACTGGAGGTGATGTGGATGTGAGCCGGAGGTGTAGTTGAGTTGGTTGTGCTGAGTATGATGAAGACTTTGAGGACACTGTTGCTGCTGCGCTGGCGAAATTGAGTATCTTTGTGAGGACACAACGGCAAGGTCAAACACTGATTTAATTTTCATTGGATAATGGCTATTAGTCGTCAAGTTTATAGAATTCAACATTGTCATTTGCAGTGTCATGAAGCGGCACGATTCGCGAAAGGGAAAGGAGAAATTATTTTGTTTTTAATGCTTTTTTACACACTTCTTTGTCAAACTCAAACGCGCTTAATTATTGGATTATGCCACATTGTTTCTACATTTAACATTTAATTAATGATCTCACTAACTTGTTGTTCAACAATGGAGAATAACAACATACCACTCTTTGACCACGGACCGAAATTGTTTATTACAGGGAATGTCTCAAGTCACCCCAACCAGACTCACTTTCAAGATTAGGAAAGCACTTGTAGTGAGGAATGCAGGTAATAAAACTGAACGTGAAAAAACGCTTTTTGCACCAGTGCGACCACTTCACATCAATAAATGTATGCTCACAGAAATAAGCGAGCGTGTTCTAACAATCAGAAATCAACAATAAAAAAGTTTTTCTTTCTCTCAAAGGTCACACTCACTTAAGAAGGCTTTTACATTTTAAGTAACTTTGTAATTTAGTGTAATGCCTGCCTAATCCATTTTCAATCCTCCTCACCGTCTCCCACTCTGCACTCATATCATTTACACACTTTTCCGTAAATTTTTATCAATTAGCACATTTCAGTGATAAAGAAGGGAAAAGGTGTGAATACACTTGAGTCTGTAATGAAGCAGAGTAAAAAATGAAGAAATGAACCAGGTAAATAGCCTCAGTGCTACCTCACAACAACAATTTTTTCTTCTCCTCAGCCCACCATTTCTTAAAGCAATCAAGCCAGCTTCCTCTTCAGACTGTGAATGACTGCAGTCCAGTTGATTTCACTAAATATAACCGTTTAGGGAATGATAGAGTGCTCATCATCAGTTTCCAAAACAAACATGCGTAGTCCAAAATCATCATCCCAACCACGAAAAGTAACTTGGGGAGAAAAAATAGATATAAGCCAAGTTGTTATTCTCCCACCAAACAAGATGAGATTAAGTTAGCTCCATTATTGGAGTGGATGGAGAGGGAATTGCATGTTCATTTCTTTTTTCAAGATCTTCATCACCAGCATACTTACACTGTACATGGAGAAGGATGAGGATGATGCGGATGTGGTGGATTATTATTGCGGTGGCTTTCCCTCTCCTTTTCTCCACATCTTCATCCAGCACCAGCACTCTTTTTTGATAAACATGCGTGGTAGAATGCCATCATAATGTGAGCACAAAAAGGGAACAAAATTTGTTCATATTTATTAGCCTCATCATTCATTCTCGATCATCTCGAATCCAGTAACAATAGTGGTGGTGCTAAACTTTTATTACATTTTCCGTTTCATTCATGCTCCTTCTCTGTGTGGAAGAAGAGAAGGTGCACCAGCCAAAAAGCATGGGTGGAAGTGCCGAGCCCAACAATTGGCCCACCGACTGATGCAAGTTCCGCCTGATTCGGAAGCCAAACCTAGTCCAACCACTAAAATGGTATGGAGAGGGGAGGTGGTCGTAAACATGAAAAACGGATCGGGTTCATCTTTTAAGAGGAGATAGAAACAGAAAAAGTGAGAGAGAGTTGGATGTGAAGAATGAGAGAGAAAGGAGAAACAAGATTATTAAAAATCTTCTTCATGGTTGCACTCTACTTTTTCCTCTTTGATGGAAGTAATGCATGAAAAGGGTTTTTATTAAATTTTTTTGCACATGCTTTTAATAGAATTTATTCATTGGTTTATAATAAGAAAAAAACAAAGATTGAAAAGAAAAAAAACTTTGAAAAAAATTGTTTGAAAAAAATTATAGCCAAATATGTAATAGAAGGGCCAGGTCATAGATCCAGTTGATATCATTGTCGGGACTTGTGGTGGGAGGACTTGTGCTTCTTACTGTGCTTCTTCTTTTTGTGCTTTTTGCGCTTACGTTCTTCGGATTCACTTTCAGAGCTTTCAGATTCGGAAGTGCTGGAACTCTCTTCAAAGCGTTTCCTTTCCTTCCTTCGCCTTCGTCCTAGTCCTCTGCCCATGGTCGAGTTTTGACGAGCGTTTGGTGGACAGTACGCCTCAAAGCAGGTAGTCTCGCAGTCATCCTTCGATTCATAATTGTTCTCGTTTCCTCCGCAGCCGCCGTATTGGAATTCCACACATGTTTTGGTAGTGCAGTCGTAGTTATAACGAACAATGGCAGCCTTACAAGCACCTTTGTCAGGCATTAAAACGCATCTATTTTCGGCTTTGCCTAAAAATAGGACAAGATAAAATTATCAAAGAATTTATCTTAAATAACAAATTTAAATACAAAGTGAGTTACCCTCGGGCTCGTCAGAGTTGATTTCGGTAATGGCAAACGCAAATACACCCAAAAGGGCGATCACAAGAGATAGCCTCGCCTTGGAAGCCATCTTGCTTCAAGTTGTTGTTATGAAGATGATTTCTTCAAATCTGCCCGTTATATTGGCTTCTCCCGTCAAAGTTAACTTCGGTCAGGAAATGCAAAGTCGTTACTTTTAGTAATTGCGTCACCAACCGAAGCGAATTAATCGCATTTTAACTTCTAATTCTTGAAGAGCGCACGTGTCGGCAATTAAAAGCGTGCGTCAGGCGACTAATTAATTGAGCTTAAAAGCTTGCTTCGACATCTAAAGGCTGCGTGGATTAATTCACTAGCATAATATCTCGTCTTTAGAAGCCCATTACGAGCATTTACTGACGCATTATCTTTTTATTATTTCCGGGGCGTAAATTCAATTCAGCAATAAGTAATTGCACAATATGAAGAATCAGTTGATTAAATTCGATCTTGGAGTACCTATAGGCAAAAACGTTCTTCGTCATCAAGTTGGAATTTACAAACTGAGATGCA